>SWKJ01000174.1:0-72519 GCA_019425465.1 Colletotrichum falcatum | reverse complement strand
GCGCCGACGCCTGACGCGCTCGGCGCGCCCTGCAATCGCGACTGGCCACGGTCGCCGCAAGCGAGGCGCCTGACCCATGTTTCCTTGCTGCGCCTGCTTCGTATCATCCTGGTTTCGCTGCGTTACGGTCTGGACGAGCTGGTGCTGTCCAGCCTGAACCATCCGCTGGCCACCTGCCTGCTGCGTGTCATCCGCCTGGGGACCCGGCCACGCCAGCCGCGCGGCCTGCGGCTGCGCCTGGCGCTGGAATCGCTGGGCCCGATCTTCGTGAAGTTCGGCCAGGTGCTGTCCACCCGCCGCGACCTGATTCCCGCCGACATCGCCAACGAGCTGGCGCTGCTGCAGGATCGCGTGCCGCCGTTCCCGTCGGCCCAGGCCGCGGCCTGCATCGAGGCCGCGCTGGGCGCGCCGCCCGAAAAGCTGTTCGCGCAGTTCGAGGTGGACCCGGTGGCGTCGGCCTCCATCGCCCAGGTGCACTTCGCGGTGCTGCACGACGGCCGCGAGGTGGCGGTCAAGGTGCTGCGCCCCGGCATGCTCGGCATCATCGAGAAAGACCTGTCGCTGCTCAAGATCGTGGCCCGCATCATCGAGCGCCTGGGCGCCGATGGCCGCCGGCTCAAGCCGCGCGAAGTCGTGGCCGAGTTCGACAAATACCTGCACGACGAACTCGACCTGGTGCGCGAGGCTTCCAACTGCAGCCAGTTGCGCCGCAACTTCGGCCCGGAATCGGGCCGCGGCGACATGCTGATGGTGCCCGAGGTGATCTGGGAGTACACCGCGTCCACCGTGTTCACCATGCAGCGCATGTATGGCGTGCCGGTGGGCCAGGTCGAGCGCATGCGCGCCGCCGGCATCGACATCCCGACCCTGGCGCGCACCGGCGTCGAGATCTTCTTCACCCAGGTGTTCACCGACGGCTTCTTCCACGCCGACATGCACCCGGGCAACATCTACGTGTCCGACCGGCCCGAGACGCTGGGCAGCTATATCGCCCTGGACTTCGGCATCGTCGGCTCGCTGTCGGAATTCGACAAGCTACCTGGCGCAGAACTTCCTGGCCTTCTTCCACCGCGACTACCGCCGCGTGGCGCAATTGCACATCGAGTCCGGCTGGGTGCCGCCCGACACGCGCGAGGAAGAACTGGAGGGCGCGGTGCGCGCCGTCTGCGAACCCTATTTTGACCGGCCGTTGTCCGAGATTTCCCTGGGCCAGGTGCTGTTGCGCCTGTTCCAGACCTCGCGCCGGTTCAATGTGGAGATCCAGCCGCAGCTCGTGCTGCTGCAGAAGACGTTGCTGAACGTCGAAGGCCTGGGGCGGCAGCTCGACCCCAACCTGGATCTCTGGAAGACCGCCAAGCCCTATCTGGAACGCTGGATGCGCCAGCGTGTCGGAATCAAGGGCCTGCGGCAGAGCCTGGAAAAAGAAGCCGCGCAGTGGTCGCAGATGCTGCCGGCGCTTCCCAGGCTGGTCCACGACCACCTGAACCGCCCGAACCTCTCGCCGGCGCTGCTGGCCGAGATGGCGCAGTTGCGGCGGGCCCAGGAACAGAACAACCGGCTCGTCGCGGCGCTGGTTGGCGTGCTGGCCCTGGCGATCGGGGGCGTTGTGGGCATTGACCCGATAGGCGGCGCGATGGTGTAAGTGCGATCCCCCTGTCATGTTTCATTCATGAAACGGTCATCATAGCTTCGCGGGAGACGGCGAAAATAGCGCTGGGCAGACTTGTGCAGCGTCACGCCGGCAAGTGCGTGCGCCATTCATCAATTTCTATAGCCCCACAGCGGGACAAAACAAGGGCAGAACATGCTTTATCCTGAACTCTTCAAGACCATGGAAGCGGTGCGCTGGAACATGGCGCACGATATTCCCTGGGGCGACTTCGATCGCAGCAAGCTCTCGGACGAGCAGGCGCACACGATCAAGATGAACGCCATCACCGAATGGGCCGCGTTGCCGGCCACCGAGATGTTCCTGCGCGACAATCGCGGCGACAGCGATTTCTGCGCGTTCATGTCGGTGTGGTTCTTCGAAGAACAGAAGCATTCCCTGGTGCTGATCGAATACCTGCGCCGCTTCCGTCCCGACCTGGTGCCCACCGAGGAAGAGCTGCACAACGTGCGCTTCGAATTCGACGTCGCGCCCGAGCTGGAAACGCTGATGCTGCATTTCTGCGGCGAAGTGCGCCTGAACCACTGGTATCGCCGCGCCGCCGAATGGCATACCGAGCCGGTCATCAAGGCCATCTACAAGACCGTGGCGCAGGACGAGGCCCGCCATGCCGGCGCCTACCTGCAGTACATGCGCCGCGCCCTGCACAACCGCGGCGAGGACACCAGCGTCCAGGCGCGCCTGGCGTTCTCCAAGATCGGCGTGCTGATGGCCTCGGCCGGCCGCACCCAGCAGGCGCTGCACCCGACCAACCTGCACGTCAACAAGGACCTGTTCCCCAACGACACGGTGCAGTCGCGCCTGCCCGAGCCGGGCTGGCTGGAGCATTGGCTGGACAGCCAGATCCGCTTCGACGGCATCTGGGAACAGAAGGTCGCCACCCGCATCCTGCACATCCTGTCCAAGCTGATGGACCGCAGCTTCGAGACGGTCAAGGACCTGAACCGCTATCGCAAGGAAATGACGGCGCTGGTGGTGCCCAAGGAAAAGGAAATCGTGCTGGCCGGCGCCTGACCGGGCGCCGTCGTACAATCGCGGCATGCCAGCCGCCCGTTTCGAATCCAAAGTCCTGTCCCGCGACGACTGCGTCGCGGCCGTTGCCGCCGGCCGCCTGCCGCGGCCGCTGGTGTTCACCAATGGCGTCTTCGACATCCTGCACCGGGGCCACGCCACCTACCTGGACCAGGCCGCCCAACTGGGCGCCACGCTGGTCGTGGCGGTCAACACCGATGAATCGGTGCGCCGCCTGGGCAAGGGCGCCGAGCGCCCGCTGAACCGCATGGAAGACCGCGCCGCGCTGCTGGCGGCGCTGGGTTTTGTCACGGTGGTCACCTCGTTCCACGAGGACACGCCCGAGCCCTGATCGGCCAGCTCAAGCCGGACCTGATCGTCAAGGGCGGCGACTACGACATGGAAAAGCTGCCCGAGACCGCCCTGGTCAAGACCTGGGGCGGCCGCGCGGTGGCCATTCCGTTCGAGTTCGAGCGCTCCACCACGGCGCTGGTCAAGAAGATCCAGGGCGCCTGAGCCCGGCGCCACACGCTCAGCGCGGTTCGCGCAGCAACCGGTTGATGGCTTCCAGGTCGGACTCGGCCAGGATGCCGCTGGTGGCCTTCAGGCGCAGCCCCGACAGCACCGTGCTGTAGCGCGCCAGCGCCAGGTCGCGCTGGGTGGCGTAGAGCTGCTGCTGGGCGTTGAGCACGTCCAGGTTGATGCGCACGCCCACTTCGTAGCCGGTGCGGTTGGCCTCGACCGCGGCGCGGCTGGACTTCTCGCCGGCTTCCAGCGCCTGGATGCGCGCCAGGCCGCTGGTGACGCCGGTGTAGTACTGGCGCGCGGCCTGCACCGCCTGGCGCCGCGCCGCCTCGAAATCGTGGCGAGCTTTCTGTTCGAGCTGCACCTTTTCCGTGACCTGCGAGGACACCCCGCCCGAATACAAGGGAATCGACAGCACCACGCCGATGGTGCTGTCGATCGGCTTGCCGGGGGTGGC
The DNA here is from genome assembly GCA_019425465.1 of Colletotrichum falcatum. Lineage (NCBI taxonomy): Eukaryota > Fungi > Ascomycota > Sordariomycetes > Glomerellales > Glomerellaceae > Colletotrichum > Colletotrichum falcatum. The sequence goes on along the minus strand of SWKJ01000174.1, from coordinate 68,857 downwards.
ATTGCGCATCACCGCGTCGCTGGCGCTGCCGCTGGTGGCGCGCAGGTTCAGGGTAGGGTAGTGGCCGCTCTTGGCGATCTGGATCTCGCGGCCGGCGATGCGCGTCAGCAACTGGGCGCGCAGCACCTCCAGGCTGGAGGATTCGGCCTGGTTGCTCCAGTCGGCCACCCGGGCCGGCTGCGGCGCGGGCAACCGCACACCCGGCGGCAGTTCGGCCAGCGCGCCGGGGGCCGCGCCGATGATCCTGGCCAGTTCGTCGCGGCGCACGTCCAGGTCGTTCTGCAGGCGCAGTTCCTGCGCCACCACCAGGTCGTAGCGCGCCTGCGCTTCGTAGGTGTCGGTGATGGTGGCGTTGCCCAGCTCGAAGTTGCGCTTGGCCGACTCCAACTGGCCGGCCACGGCGGCTTTCTCCGCCTCGGTCGCGGTCAGGGCGTCCTGGGCGTACAGCACGTTGAAATAGGCGTCGGCCACGCGCAGCAGCAGGTCCTGGTAGGCCTGCTGCAATTGCACCTCGACATCGGCGACGATGAGCTTGGACTGCTCGTAGTTCTGCCAGCGGCCCCAGTCGAACAGCGGCTGGCTCAGCGCCAGGTCCCAGACGCCCCGGCCGCCGCTGTAGGCCATGCTCAGGCCGCGGGTGCTGCGGGTTTCCTGGTAGGCGCCGCCGACCCCGGCCGAGACCTCGGGCAGCAGCAGGGCGCGCGCCTGCGGTTCCTTTTCCAGCCCGGCGCGGTAGTTGGCGCGGGCCGCCGCATAGATGGGGTCATTGCCCAGGGCGGATTGCCACACCTGCAGCAGATTCTGCGCGCACGCGACAGACGGGCCGACACTTGCGGCGGAGGTAAAAACCAGTAAAGCCGTAAGCAGTCGGACGCGCATGATCTGTCAGGGGGAGGGGTGCTGCTCCAGGGAATCCAGGGCGGGGGCCCGTGTGGCCGGGCGGGCCGGCGTGGCGGGGCCGCACGGCCCCGCCTGGGAACTCAGAACTTGAACTGCGACACCGTGGCGCCGCGCAGGGCTTGATGACCGTTTCGAACAGATTGACGGTCTCGAAGCTGGCGGCGGTGGTGCGGGTGATGCGACAGGCCGTCATGATGGGGGCCTGGCCGACGACGACGACCAGGCGGCCGCCCACGCGCAACTGGTACTTGAGCGCGTCGGGCACGACCGGCACGGAACCCGTCACCAGGATCGCGTCGTATTCGGTGGAACCCCAGCCGTTGCGGCCGTCGCCGGTTTCGACCTTGACGTTGGTGACGTTGTTCATCTGCAGGTTCTGCTGCGCGAACGTGACCAGGCGGCTGTCGATCTCGACCGAGCCCAGCAGCGCGCGCCTGGGTAGCCCAGCAGCGCGCCTGTAGCCGGAGCCGGTGCCGATTTCCAGCACGCAGTCGGATTTGCTCAGTTGCAGTTCCTGGGCCAGGCGGGCTTCGACCTTGGGGGCGAGCATGGTCTGGCGGGTATTGACCGCGTTGATTTCCAGCGGCAGTTCCAGGTCGGAAAACGCCAGGGCGCGCAGGGCCGGCGGAACGAACTGTTCGCGGCGCACATCGAACAGTGCTTGCAGCACGTTGGCGTCCAGGACGTCCCACGGGCGGATCTGCTGTTCCACCATGTTGAAGCGGGCTTGTTCTACGTCGGGCAGGGTCGAAGCGTTCATGACGGTCAGGAAAAAAGCGGAGGAATCAGCCGACCATTGTACCGATTCGTAGCGTCCTGTGACGCCGGGGAGCGGGCCGCCTGGTTACACGCCCGGAAACGGGCGGCGGTCGCGGCGCTTTCGGACGCAATCACGGCCAGGCGGGCGGGGGAATCCGGCACGGAGTCCCCCGCCGGTCTCACCACCAGGCGTGGAAGTGGTGCACCGGGCCGTGACCGGAGCCGACCGACAGGCGCTCGGCGTGGCGGATGGCCTCGGTCAGGTACGCCTTGGCGCGGCGCGCCGCCTCGGGCACGTCCTCGACCTGCGGCAGCAGGGCGGCCAGGGCGGCCGACAGGGTGCAGCCTGTGCCGTGGGTGTTGGCGGTCTCGATGCGGTGGCCGGGCAGCTCGATCATGCGGTCGCCGTCGTGCAGCAGGTCGATGGTGTCGTTGCCGGGCAGGTGGCCGCCCTTGACCATGACCCAGCGCTGGCCCGAATGCGCCAGCTTGTTGCGCAGGCGTTCGGCCACGCGCCGCATTTCCTTGACCGTTTCCACCGGGCGCTCTTCCAGCAGCACGCCGGCCTCGGGCAGGTTGGGGGTCAGCAGCGTGGCCTGCGGCAGCAGCGCTTCGCGCATGGCGCCGACGGCATCGCGTTCCAGCAGCAGGTCGCCGCTCTTGGCGACCATGACCGGGTCCAGCACCACGTGCGCCGGGGTCCACTTGGCCAGCTTTTCGGCCACCACCTGGATCACCGGCTGCTGGCCCAGCATGCCGATCTTGACCGCGTCGATGCGCACGTCGGCGAACAGGGTGTCGATCTGCTGGCCGACGAAGGCCGGCGGCACCGGCGAGATGCCGCTGACGCCCTGGGTGTTCTGCGCGGTGAGCGCGGCGATGACGGCGCAGCCATAGGCGCCCAGGGCGCTCATGGCCTTGACGTCGGCCAGGATGCCGGCGCCGCCGGACGGGTCGACGCCGGCGATGGTCAGCGCGTTGGGGATCGGGCGGCCGTTGGCGGCCGGCTGGCGGCTGCTCATTTGGCGGCGCCGGGGGCGGCGGTGATCAGGCCTTCGGTGGGCGAGCTGGGCGCGCCGCTGTAGAGCTTTTTCGGCATGCGGCCGGCCAGGAAGGCCTCGCGGCCGGACTCGACGCCCTTCTTCATGGCGCTGGCCATCAGCACCGGGTCGCGCGCGGCGGCGATGGCGGTGTTCATCAGCACGGCGTCGCAGCCCAGTTCCATGGCGATGGCGGCGTCCGAGGCGGTGCCCACGCCGGCGTCCACCACCACCGGCACGCGCGCCTGGTCGATGATCAGGCGCAGGTTCCAGGGGTTCAGGATGCCCATGCCGGAGCCGATCAGCGAGGCCAGCGGCATCACCGCCACGGCGCCCATGTCTTCGAGCATGCGGCACTGGATGGGATCGTCGGTGCAATAGACCATGACCTGGAAGCCCTCATCCACCAGCGTCTTGGTGGCCTTGAGGGTTTCGGGCATGTTGGGAACAGCGTGTGCGGATCGCCAGCACTTCCAGCTTGACCAGGGCGTGGCCGTCCAGCAGCTCGCGCGCCAGGCGCAGCGTGCGCACGGCGTCGTCGGCCGAATAGCAGCCGGCGGTGTTGGGCAGCAGCGTGAACTTGGACATCGGCACGTAGTCGAGCAGATTGGGCTCGCCCGGGTTCTGGCCGATGTTGGTGCGGCGGATGGCGACCGTGACGATCTCGGTGCCGCTGGCATCCAGCGCCGCGCGGGTCTGTTCGAAATCCTTGTACTTGCCGGTGCCGACGAGCAGGCGCGACGAGTAGGCGCGGCCGGCGATGGTGAGAGTGTCTTGAGTGGTCATGGCGATGCTTCAAAGGGCGGGCGCGCGCAGCGGGACCCGCGGGGGCTGGCTGATCATCGGGCGGATCAATGGGTTGATCCCGGTTAGGCGAATCATAAAGCACGGCGCGGCGCGGCCGCGCGAAAGGCCACGTTGGCGTGTTCCAGAAATCGCGCTTGCCGCGCAGGCGTGCCCGCGCGAGGCGCCTCGGGATGCGGATACGCCCTACGGATGGCGCAACCGGTCCAGGTCCGCGCACAACTGTTCGGCGGCATCGATCAGGCGCGGACCGGGGCGGTACAGCGCGTCGGCGTCGATGCCGTAGACGTGGCCCGCCAACGCCGCCGGCAGGCCCATGGCGCGCCAGGCGGCCAGGTTGCGGGCGGTGTCGGCGCGCGGAGACGCCGGCCAGCACCGCATCGGGCCGCGCCGCCAGCACGCTTTCCAGGCCGACCTGCGGCGCCACCACCGGCGCCTGGGCGAAGACGTTGACGCCGCCGCACAGGCGCAGCGCGTCGCTGACGATGCTGGCGTGGTTCAGCGTGTAGATGGGGTCCAGGCCCGCCTGCACGAAGACCCGCACCGGCGCGCGGCCGGCGTAGCGCGCGGCCAGCGCGTCCAGGCGCGCGCGCAGGGCCTGGGCGGCGGGGCCGGCCTGCGCCTCGGTGCCGAACAGCACGCCCAGGCGTTCGACCGCGTCGGGAATGGCCGCGAGCGTCTGCGGGTCGCTGTAGTAGACCGGCACCCCCAGCTTGTCCATGACCCGCGCCAGCGGCGCGGCGGCGGACGGCTGCCAGGCGACAACCAGGTCCGGACGGGTGGCGGCCACGCGCTCGGGATCGGGCTGGGTGCCGTCGCCGATGACCGGCAGGGCGCGGGCCGGGCGGATAGTCGCTGCCGCGGATGGTGGCGACCAGGTAGGCGCCGGCGCCGGCCGCGTAGACCAGCTCGGTGGCGTGCGGCGCCAGGGTCACCGCGCGCCGCGCCGGGGCGGCCAGGATGACGTCGCGGCCGCGGTCGTCGCGCGCGTGGATCGCCGCCGGGGCTTCGGCCGATGTCGCGGCTGCAGTGTTGGCCGAGGGGGCGGCCGCCGCCGGTCCCGGGGCGCACAGCAGCCCCAGGGCGGCGAACGGAAGGGCGCGGACGAACGTCATGCGAGGGATCGATACGGTCGGCGTGGAGGAACGCCGACTATATCGGATCGCCGCCTAGTAGCGCACCGTGAGGGAGGCGTAGAAGTTGCGGCCGGGCGCGGGGTACAGGTTGTAGTTGGCAACCGGTCCCAGCATCTGGAAGGAGGCGTCGCCGCCACGGATGCCGTAGGTGGCGTACTTGCGGTCCAGCAGGTTGTTGATGCCGAACGCGCCTTCGATGTTGCGGGTGAACTTGTAGGCCACCTTGGTATTGAAGAGCACGTAGGCATCCAGTTGCGTGTCGAACTGGTTGGCCTGGTCGTTGTCCATGCGCGACTTGCCGACGTACTGCGCCGTCACGTTCCACAGGAACGCGTCGGTGGGGCGCCAGGTCACGCCGGCGTTGGCCAGCCACTTGGGCGCCAGCGGCACGGTCTTGCCCGCCAGGTCGACGCCGCCGTAGGTGCCCGAGCGGAATTGCGCTTCCATCCAGGTCAGGTTTGCGTCCAGCGTCAGGCTGCTGGTCAGCTTGTGGTGGCCTTCCAGTTCGATGCCCTGGCGACGGGTCGGATCCAGGTTGGTGTTGGCGCCGGTGCCGGGCCCCACATGCCGTCGGCCAGCGGGTTGTACTGGATCTCGTTGGTCAGGTCATAGCGGAACCACGACAGGCGCGCGCTGGTGCTGTCCGAGGCCCAGGTCACGCCCAGTTCCTTGTCGGTGGACGTCTGCGGCGCCAGCGGCGATTGCACCGACAGGGCTTCGTCGGCATTGGGCAGGCGGAAGCTGCGGCCGACCTTGCCGTACAGGCCGAAGCCGGCGGGCAGCTCCTGGCGCACGCCGAGCTGCCAGGCGGTCAGGTGGTGGCCCTTGTCGGATTCCTCGCCCGAGCCGGAAATCACTTCCAGCTTGTCGGAGGCGTACTGGCGGCGCGCGCCCAGGTGACGTAGGTGCTGTCGGTGGCGCGGATCTGGCCTTCGGCGAACAGGCCGTACTGGTGCTGGCGCGACTGCCACTTGGAGGGGGCGAAGTCGTAGTAGGCGTTCTGGTCGGCGGAGGTCTTGGCTTCCTGCGCGTCGGCGCCGAACACCACGCTGTGGCCGCCGTTGATCGGCAGGCGGTAGCGCAGGCTGGCCAGGTTCTCTTCCAGCTTCTGCTGGCGCAGCGTGTCGCCGAAACCGTCGTACGACAGGCCGTTGAGCTTCTTCTCGCGGGTCGAGGCGTCGGCGTACAGCGTGCCCACGCCGAGCTGCTGCTCGACCTGCAGGCCGAAGGTGGTGGTGGTGGTCTTGACGAAGTCGACCTTGTTCTTGGCGCCGCGCGGGTCGCTTTCGAACTGGTTCTCGCCCGTGGTCGGGTTGATCAGGCGCGGGCCCGGCAGGTCCAGCTTCTGCGTGGTGGTGTTGCCATACAGGCGGATCGAGCCGTTGTCGTGGCGGAAAGTGATGCCGCCGCCGCCCTCGCGGCGCTCGCCGCTGTGGTCGCGGTAGCCGTCGCTGTGCAGCGACTGCATGTAGGCGTCCACGCCCACCTTCTGGTTGTTCAGCGCCACGGCGGCGTCGTACTGGCGCAGGCCGTAGCTGCCGAAGGTGGCGGTGGCGCGGGCCGTGACCGGCTCCTTGGCGAAGTCCTTGCGGGTGATGATGTTGATCACGCCGCCGGTGGTGCCGCCGCCGTATTGCACCGAGCCGCTGCCGCGCACGATTTCGACGCGTTCGACCTGGTCCAGCGGCACCACGCCCAGGCTGGGGGCGGACAGATCGTTGGTGTTCTGCTTGACGCCGTCGATCATGATCAGCGTGTTGCTGGCGCCGGTGATGCCGAAGCCGCGCAGGTCGACGATGGCGTTGTCGCTGGCGCTGGTGGTGTTGACCAGGTGGATGCCGGCCTGCGTCGACAGCAGGTCCTGCATGGTGCGGGCGCTGCTGGCGGCGATGTCTTCGGCGGTGATGACGGAGATCGACACCGGCAGGGTGCGGCCATCGCTGGGCACGCGCTGGGCGGTGACGGTGACGGTGTCGAGTTCGGGGTGGCGGCTTGCTGGGCGGCCGAGAGGGCCGGGGCGGAACAGAGCAGGGCGCCAGCGTAGCGCCGGATGGAGCGGGATTTCATCTACAAGACCTCGATGCGACCCGCGACCCCGCAGGTCAATCACGATGGGGAGGAAACCCGGGCCACGCCGCGATCCCTGGGGAGCGGGCGCCGGACGGGCGTCCTGGCGATCGAACAGGCCGGTATCGGGCTGCCATGGGCGCATCGCGCGCATGGGGACCGTTGCGGGGGCAGCACAGGCTGGATGTCCGGGCCGGCCGGCCTTGTGGGCGGCGGGGCGGATGTCTTCCTGTTTCCCGTTTACCTTTCGCGCGCGGACCGGCAAGTGTTGCGTTCTTGCCTGTCCCTGTGCGCCGAAAGCACCGGTTCGGGGCCGAAACTGTATCACCGGAGGGCGAAACAGGGCCTGTTTTGTTACGATCAGGGGTTGATTTTTCGGCCTTTATCGTTTTTTAGCGACATTTGCGCGGCCGCTTTCGTTGCCCAACCCTCCTTTCGGACCTGAACGTGTCGTATCCCCGCCTGCCTTACCCGCCGAGAGTTTCACCCGTGGCGGCGATTTCGCCCGCCTGCTGGGCCAGCGCATCCTGATCCTGGACGGCGCCATGGGCACGATGATCCAGCGCTACAAGCTGGGCGAGGCCGATTTCCGCGGCGAGCGCTTCGCCGGCCATGGCAAGGACCTGAAGGGCGACAACGAGCTGCTGTCGCTGGTGCGGCCGGACGTGATCTCGGAGATCCACCGCCAGTACCTGGAAGCCGGCGCCGACGTCATCGAGACCAACACCTTCGGCGCCACCTCGATCGCGCAGGGCGACTACGACCTGCCGGAACTGGCCTATGAATTGAACCTGGTGTCCGCGCAACTGGCGCGCCAGGCCTGTGACCAGTACAGCACGCCGGACAAGCCGCGCTTCGTGGCCGGCGCGCTCGGTCCGCAGCCCAAGACGGCGTCGATCTCGCCCGACGTGAACGACCCGGGCGCGCGCAACGTCACCTTCGACGAGCTGCGCGTGGCCTACGTTGAACAGCTCAACGGCCTGCTGGACGGCGGCATCGACATCGTCCTGATCGAGACCATCTTCGACACGCTCAACGCCAAGGCGGCGATCTTCGCCACCGAGGAAGTGTTCGAGCAGCGCGGCATCCGCCTGCCGGTGATGATCTCGGGCACCGTCACCGACGCCTCCGGCCGCATCCTGTCGGGCCAGACCGTCGAGGCCTTCTGGAACTCGGTGCGCCATGCGCGGCCGGTCACCATCGGCCTGAACTGCGCGCTGGGCGCGGCGCTGATGCGCCCGTACGTGGCCGAGCTGTCCAAGATCTGCGACACCTACGTCTGTGTCTACCCCAACGCCGGCCTGCCCAACCCGATGGCCGAGACCGGCTTCGACGAGACCCCGGCCGATACTTCCGCGCTGCTGGAGGAATTCGCCCGCGCCGGGTTGGTGAACATGTCCGGCGGCTGCTGCGGCACCACGCCCGACCACATCCGCGCGATTGCCGACAAGGTCGCGGCGCTGACGCCGCGGGTGGTGCCGGAGATCCCGGTCAAGACCCGCCTGTCGGGCCTGGAGCCGCTGAACATCGACGAGGACACGCTGTTCGTGAACGTGGGCGAACGCACCAACGTCACCGGCAGCAAGATGTTCGCGCGCCTGATCCGCGAAGAGAAATACGACGAGGCGCTGGCCGTGGCCCGCCAGCAGGTCGAGAACGGCGCGCAGATCATCGACATCAACATGGACGAGGCCATGCTGGATTCGGTGGCGTGCATGCACCGCTTCCTGAACCTGATCGCCTCCGAACCCGACATCGCGCGCGTGCCGGTGATGATCGACAGCTCCAAGTGGGACGTCATCGAGACCGGCCTGAAGTGCGTGCAGGGCAAGCCGGTGGTCAACTCGATCTCGATGAAGGAAGGACTGGAGCCGTTCCGCCACCATGCGCGCCTTTGCCGCCGCTACGGCGCGGCGGTGGTGGTGATGGCGTTCGACGAACTGGGCCAGGCCGACACGCTGGAGCGCCGCAAGGAAATCTGCGGCCGCGCCTACAAGATCCTGGTCGAGGAAGAGGGTTTCCCGCCGGAAGACATCATTTTCGATCCCAACGTGTTCGCGGTCGCCACCGGCATCGACGAGCACAACCATTACGCCGTCGACTTCATCGAGGGCACCCGCTGGATCCGCGAGAACCTGCCCCACGCCCGCATCTCGGGCGGGGTCTCGAACGTGAGCTTCTCGTTCCGCGGCAACGAGCCGATGCGCGAGGCCATCCACACCGTGTTCCTGTATTACGCGGTCAAGGAAGGCATGACGATGGGCATCGTCAACGCCGGCCAACTGGGCGTGTATGCGGACCTCGATCCCAAGCTGCGCGACCTGGTCGAGGACGTGGTGCTGGACCGCGCCGAGCCGGTCGGCAAGACCGACCCGGCCGACGAACGCACGCCGACCGAGCGCCTGGTGCAGTTCGCCGACACGGTGAAGGGCTCGGGCGCGAAGAAGGAAGAAGACCTGGCCTGGCGCAATGCGGAGGTCGAGGCGCGCCTGTCGCACGCGCTGGTGCACGGCATTACCGCCTTCATCGTCGAGGACACCGAAGAGGTGCGCCAGAAGATCGCCGCGCGCGGCGGCCGTCCGATCGAGGTGATCGAAGGCCCGCTGATGGACGGCATGAACGTGGTGGGCGACCTGTTCGGCGCCGGCAAGATGTTCCTGCCGCAGGTGGTGAAGTCGGCGCGCGTGATGAAGCAGGCCGTGGCTCACCTGATCCCCTTCATCGAAGAGGAAAAGCGCCAGATCGCGGCCGCCGGCGGCGACGTGCGCGCCAAGGGCAAGATCGTCATCGCCACCGTCAAGGGCGACGTGCACGACATCGGCAAGAACATCGTCTCGGTGGTCCTGCAGTGCAACAACTTCGAAGTGGTGAACATGGGCGTGATGGTGCCCTGCGCCCAGATCCTGGAGAAGGCCAAGGAAGAGAAGGCCGACATCGTCGGCCTGTCCGGCCTGATCACGCCCAGCCTGGAAGAGATGGCCTACGTCGCCTCGGAAATGCAGCGCGACGAGTATTTCCGCAGCCGCAAGGTGCCGCTGATGATCGGCGGCGCCACCACCAGCCGCGTGCACACGGCCGTGAAGATCGCGCCCAACTACGAAGGCCCGGTGATCTACGTGCCAGACGCCAGCCGTTCGGTGGGCGTGGCCACCAGCCTGATGTCCGACCAGGCGGACGCCTACCTGGCGGAGCTGGCCGAGGAATACGAGGACGTGCGCCGCCGCCACGCCAACCGCAAGGCCGCGCCGATCCTGCCGCTGGCCGAGGCGCGCGCCTCGCGCCCGCGGATCGACTGGGACAGCTACACGCCGCCGCGCCCCAAGTTCATCGGCCGCCGCACCTTCAAGAGCTATGACCTGGCCGAGATCGCGAAGTACGTGGACTGGGGCCCGTTCTTCCAGACCTGGAGTCTGTTCGGGCCGTTCCCGGCGATCCTGGACGACAAGGTGGTGGGCGAGCAGGCGCGCAAGGTCTACGCCGACGGCCAGGCCATGATGAAACGCATCGTCGAGGGCCGCTGGCTGACCGCCAACGGCGTGGTCGGCTTCTATCCGGCCAACAGCGTCAACGACGAGGACATCGAGGTCTACAAGGACGAGAGCCGCAGCGAGGTGCTGTTCACCTACCGCAACCTGCGCCAGCAGGGCGCCAAGCGCGAGGGCGTCAGCAACAAGTCGCTGTCGGACTTCATCGCGCCCAAATCCAGCGGCAAGCTCGACTACATCGGCATGTTCGCGGTGACGGCCGGCATCGGCATCGAGAAAAAGGAAGCCGAGTTCGAGAAGGCGCTGGACGACTACTCCGGCATCATGCTCAAGTCGCTGGCCGACCGCCTGGCCGAAGCCTTCGCCGAATGCCTGCACGCCCGCGTGCGCCAGGACCTGTGGGGCTACGCGCCGGACGAGGCGCTGTCCAACGACGACATGATCGCCGAGAAGTACGTCGGCATCCGCCCGGCGCCGGGCTATCCGGCCTGCCCGGAGCACGTCGTCAAGACCGACATGTTCCGCGTGCTGGACGGCGCCGACATCGGCATGATGCTGACCGACAGCTACGCCATGTTCCCGGCCTCGAGCGTGTCGGGCTTCTACTTCAGCCATCCGCAGTCGCAGTATTTCAACGTCGGCATCATCGGCGAAGACCAGTTGCAGGACTACGCCGCGCGCAGCGGCCGCAGCATCGAGGATCTGAAGCGCACGCTGGCGCCGAACCTGGGCTGAGGCGGGTTCCGCCGCCGCGCCGGGCCCGCCCGGTATCCCAGCGCCACCCCAGCGCCGCCCCGGCTCGTCCGGCGCGGCGCTTTGTTTTACTCGGACGGTTTACCAAATGGATAGTGGTAAACCATGATGTGCCAAATTGGTAAACCACATAATATTTGGTCCAACCACTTTCAACGCCATGACACTACAACTGATCCCCAAGCCCGAGGAACCCGCCAGCAAGCCGGTGGCCGACCGTGCCTACCTGCGGCTGGCCGCGCAGATCCAGGCGCTGGTCGCGCAGGGCGAGTTCGCGGTGGGCAAGCGCCTGCCGGCCGAGCGGGCGCTGGCCGAGCGCTTCGACGTCAGCCGCACCTCGCTGCGCGAGGCCATCATCGCGCTGGAACTGCAGGGCGTGGTGGAAGTGCGCGGTGGCTCGGGCATCTACGTCTGTGAGCCCAAGCCGGGCGTGGCGCGGCTGCCGGCCGCGCAGGAGCCGGGCGCCGGTCCGTTCGAACTGCTGCGCGCACGCTGCCTGGTGGAATCCGAGATCGCGGCGCTGGCGGCCACGACGCGCAACGACGCCGACCTGGACCGCATCTTCGAGGCGCTGACCACCATGCGCGAACAGATGATGCACAAGGAAGAGAACCAGGAGGCCGACCGCCGTTTCCACCTGTACATCGCGCAGTCCACCGGCAACAGCGTGCTGCTGGGCACGGTGACGGCGATGTGGGACCAGGCGCAAGGCCCCATCTGGGAAAAGATCGAACAGCATTTCCACACGCAGGAATTGCGCCAGGCCTCGCAGGAAGACCATCAGCGCATCTTCAGCGCGCTGGTGGCGCGCGATGCGGATGGCGCGCGGCAGGCAATGCGCAATCACCTCGAACGCGTGATCGGCGAGTTCGCGCAGGGGTGGCGTTGACGTAATACCGGCAGGCGGCCCCCGGCAGAGCGCGGAAGATACCGCGCCCCGGAACCGGGCGACACACATCAGGAGACAACAGGATGCAGCAAAGGAACAAGGGGAGCCGCGCCTGGCACAGGGCGGCGGCGATGTTGTCGGCGTGCGCGCTGACGGCCTATGCGCTGGCGGCGCCGGCGATGGCGCAGGAAGCGCCCGCGGCGGGCCAGAGCGCGCGCATCGATGCGATCCGCAAGGCGGGCGAGCTGCGCGTCGGCGTGCTGCAGAATGCGCCCTGGCTGCTGCAGGACGTGTCCGGCAAGGGCGGCGAGGGCTGGAGCGGCCCGGCCTGGCTGCTGGCCAAGGAATACGCCCGCCTGCTGGGCGTGAAGCTGACGCCGGTGCAGGTCTCGCACGAGACCAAGGTGCCGGTGCTGGCGGCCAACCAGGTCGACATGACCATCAGCCCGCTGGCCGAGACGCCGGAGCGCCTGAAAGTGGTCGACTTCGTGCTGTATTCGTCCACCAGCGTCTGCCTGTTTGGCCTGGCGTCCAATCCCAAAATGGCCGCGGCCAAGTCGGTCGATGATCTGAACCGGCCCGGCGTCACCATCGCATACTTCACCGGCGGCGCCGAGGAAGCCTGGGTCAAGCAGCGCTTTCCCAACGCCACGCTGCGCGCCGTGGCCAACTCGGGCGCCACCGCGCCGATCGAGGAAATCATGGCCAAGCGCGCCGACGCGGCGCCGATCAACCGCGTGCCCTGGGTCGGCCTGAGCCGCAAGGTGCGCGGCCTGACCGCGCTGCCCGCCGAGGCCAACTGCCAGCAGAGCACCGAAAAGGCCTCGCCGGTGGGCCTGGCGATCGACAAGAACCAGCCCGAATACCTGGCCTGGCTGCGGCAGGTGGCCGCCGGCATGAAGACGCGCCTGGACGCCGACGAAATGCGCATCATCGAACAGACCCCGTAGGCCGCTCCGGCCTTTCCCCACCCCACTGGATTCACCGACCCCGCGCAAGGCGCGCGGCCCGGGCGACTGCCCGCGGCCTCGCGCGCCCGCATCCGGCGTCCGCCGCCGGGCTTGCCTCCAAGGAGACCGCAATGCAACCGTCCTTCCTCACCCGTTTCGCCGCCACCGCTCTGCTGCTGGCCGGCGCCGCCACCGCCCAGGCGCAGACGCCGCCCGCGCCCGGCGAGAGCCCGCGCATCGACGCCATCCGCAAGGCCGGCGTGCTGCGCGTGGGCGTGGTCAACAACCCGCCGTGGCTGGTGCAGAACACCACCGGCTCGGGCGAGCCCTGGATGGGCTCGTCGTGGCTGCTGGGCAAGGAATTCGCGCGCCTGCTGGACGTGAAGATCGTGCCGGTGCAGGTCAGCCACGAAACCAAGGTGCCGGCGCTGATCGCCAATCAGATGGACATCATGATCGGGCCGCTGAACCAGAACGCCGAGCGCGCCAAGATCATCGACTTCGTCACGTTCTCGAACACCAGCGTCTGCATGTTCGGCCTGGCGTCCAACCCCAAGTTCACCAGCGCCACCAAGGTCGAGGACTTCAACCAGCCCGGCATCACCATGGCGTACTTCTCGGGCGCGGGCGAAGAGCCGCTGGTGCTGGAGAACTTTCCCAAGGCCAAGCTGCGCGGCGTCACCAACTCGGGTTCGGTGGCGCCGATCGAGGAAGTGCTGGCGGGCCGCTCCGACGTGGCGCCGCTGAACCGCATGCTGTGGCCCAACATCAGCAGGAAGGTCAAGGGCCTGGCCGTGTTCCCCAAGGAAAACGATTGCCAGGACAGCAAGATCTTCGCGATCGACGCGGGCATGGGCGTGGCCAAGAACCAGCCGGTGTACCTGGAGTGGCTGCGCAAGGTGGAAGCGCGCATGCATCCCGAACTGGTGGCCGAAGAACGCCGCATGACGCAGAACCTGAAGTAAGGCGGACACACCATGCTCAATTGCGCGATTCATGGGGCCGAGGACCCGCGGCTGGTGGAACAGGCGCCCGAGCCGCTGGGCCCGACGCAGGTGCGCGTCGGCGTCAAGGCGGTCGGCATCTGCGGTTCGGACCTGCATTACTACCGTCACGGCCGGGTCGGCGACTTCGTCATCCGCGAACCGCTGACGCCGGGCCACGAGGCCTCGGGCCAGGTGCTGGAGGTCGGCTCGGCGGTCACCGCCGTCAAGCCCGGCGACCGCGTGGCGCTGGATCCGGCGCGCACCTGCGGCGTGTGCCGCTATTGCCGCCAGGGCGATTCCAACCACTGCGAGGCGGTGTTCTTCTTCGGCAGCGCCAGCCGCTATCCGCACATGCAGGGCGCGATGCGCGAGCAGGTGGTGGTGCAGGAAAAGCAGTGCGTGCCAGTCCCGGACAGCCTGTCGTTCGAGCTGGCCGCCTTCGGCGAGCCGCTGGCGGTGGCGCTGCACGCGGTGCGCAGCGCCGGCACGCTGCTGGGCAAGACGGCGATGGTGGTGGGCGCCGGGCCGATCGGCGCGCTGGTGCTGATGGCGGCGCGGCTGGCCGGCGCCAGCCAGGTCATCGTGGTCGACATCGTCGACCAGACCCTGGCGACCTGCGCCAAGGTCGGCGCCACGCGCACCATCAACGCCGCCGCCGAGCCGGGCGCGCTGGACGAGCTGGCGGCGGGCAAGGGCACGGTCGATGTGTGCTTCGAGGCCTCCGGCAACTACGCCGGGCTGGCGAACTGCATCCGCGCCACGCGGCCGCGCGGCACCATCGTCACGGTGGGCACGCTGGGCGGCAGCAGCGAGCAGTGCCCGTTCAACCAGATCATGGTCAAGAGCCTGAACGTCATCGGCAGCTTCCGCTTCGTCGATGAATACGCCTGGGCGGTCGATTACCTGGGCCGCGGCCTGGTGGACGTGGCGCCGCTGCTGACGGCGGCGGTGCCGGCGCGCCAGGCGCACGAGGCCTTCGCGCTGGCGGCCGACCGGCGCCAGGCCATGAAGGTGATGGTGACGTTCTGAGCCCGGCCGCGTTCGCGACCGCACGGAGATTCCATGGACTTCGATTTTTCCCCCATCGTCGATAACTGGCGCTTCTTCGCCAGCGGCCTGGGCATCACGGTGGCGCTGAGCGCCGTCACGGCGGTGTCCAGCATCCTGCTGGGCCTGGTGATCGCGCTGCTGCGCCTGTACGGGCCGCGCTGGCTGCGGGTGCTGCTGGTGTTCTACATCGACAGCATGCGCGCCATCCCGGTGCTGGTGGTGCTGGTGTGGATCTACTTCGCCTTCCCGCTGCTGGCCGGGGTGACCTTCGCGCCGTTCTGGGCGGCGCTGGTGGCGTTGACGCTGCACATCGCGGCCTATTCTGCCGAGGTGATCCGCGCCGGCATCGAGTCGGTGCGCCCGGGACAGATGCGCGCCGGCCTGGCGCTCGGCATGTCGCGGGCCCAGGCGCTGCGCAAGATCATCCTGCCGCAGGCCACCATCCGCATGCTGCCGGCCTTCGGCTCGGTGCTGACGGTGGCGATCAAGGACACCGCCATCGCCACGGTGATCGCGGTGCCCGAACTGATGCACAAGGCCGAGACCATCGCCGGGCAGAGCTACCGGCCGATCGAGGTGTTCACCGCGGTGATCGTGGCGTATTTCGTGATCCTGTTCCCGGTGACGCGCGGCGTGGACCGGCTGTACCAACGTTACGCACACCTGGGGCGCTCATGAATCTGGACTGGGGAATTATCTGGGACTCGCGCCAGGTGCTGCTGCAGGGCGCGGCCATGACCGTGATGCTGACGGTGGTGACGATGGCGCTGGCGGTGCCCGGCGGCATGGTGCTGGCGCTGATGCGGCTGTCGTCGAACCGCGTGGCCAATGGCATCGCGGTGGCGATCGTCGAGTTCTTCCGCAACCTGCCGCTGATCCTGGTGATCTATTGGGCGTTCTACGTGATGCCGATGGCGCTGGACGTGCAGTTCTCGGCGGTGACCACGGCGCTGGTGGCGCTGGTGCTGAACGTGTCGGCCTACAACTCCGAGACCTTCCGCGCCGGCATCAATTCGATCCGCAAGGGCCAGATGGAGGCGGCGCTGGCGATGGGCATGTCGCGCCGCCAGGCCATGTTCAAGGTGCTGGTGCCGCAGGCAGCGCGGCGCATCCTGCCGGTGCTGGCCAGCACCTGGATCTCGCTGTTCAAGGACACCTCGCTGGTGTCGGTGATCGCCGTCAGCGAGCTGGCCTATGCCTCGATGCAGGTGCGCGCGCAGAGCTTCCGCGTGCTGGAAATGCTGACCGCGATGGCGGTGATCTATTGGCTGATGGGCTATCCGCAGGCCAAGCTGGTCGACTGGATCCACCGCAAATACGGAGTCAAGGAGTGAACGAGATGATCCTGGAACAAGTGGCCGGCACGACCGGCGCGGCGGCGGCCGCAGCAACGACCCGCGCGGCAACGGCCGCCGCACGCAAGGGCGCCGATCAGCCGCCGGTGCTGGTGTACGAGCACGTGCGCAAGGTCTTTGGCGACTTCGTGGCGTTGAACGACGTTTCGCTGCAGGTCAACAAGGGCGAGGTGATGTGCCTGATCGGCCCGTCCGGTTCGGGCAAGTCCACGCTCCTGCGCTGCACCAACGCATTGGAGAAGATCGACGGCGGCCGCGTGCTGCTGGACGGCGTGGCGGTGCCGGAGGCCGAATCGGAAGTGCGCAAGGTGCGCCAGCGCATGGGCATGGTGTTCCAGAGCTTCGAGCTGTTCCCGCACAAGTCGGCGCTGGACAACGTCGCCATGGGGCCCATCACCGTGCTCGGCATGGCGCCGGAGCTGGCGCGGGCCCGCGCCATGGCGCTGCTGGAGAAGGTCGGCCTGGCCAACAAGGCCGGCAACTTCCCCGCCAACCTGTCCGGCGGCCAGCAGCAGCGCGTGGCCATCGCCCGCGCGCTGGCGATGGAGCCGGAAGTGATGCTGTTCGACGAGCCGACTTCGGCGCTCGACCCCGAGACCGTGGGCGAGGTGCTGAACGTCATGAAGAAGCTGGCGCAGGAAGGCATGACCATGATCGTGGTCACGCATGAAATGAGTTTCGCCCGGCGCGTGGCCAACTGGGTGGTGGTGTTCGAGAACGGCGCCATCCTGGAACAGGGTCCGCCCGCGCAGATTTTCGACAACCCGCAGGTCGCCCGTACCCGCGACTTCCTCAGCCACCTGGGCTGGGAAGGCTGAACACCCTCCCGTTTCACGGAATCCATGATGAAAATTACGAACGCACGCGTCATTGTTTGTTCGCCGGGCCGCAATTTCGTGACCCTGAAGATCGAGACCGACCAGGGCCTGACCGGCATCGGCGACGCCACCCTGAACGGGCGCGAGCTGGCCGTGGCGGCCTACCTGACCGAACACGTGGTGCCTTGCCTGATCGGCCGCGACGCGCACCAGATCGAGGACATCTGGCAATACCTGTACAAGGGCGCCTACTGGCGCCGGGGCCCGGTCACCATGACCGCCATCGCCGCGGTCGACACCGCGCTCTGGGACCTGAAGGCCAAGGCCGCCGGCCTGCCGCTGTACCAACTGCTGGGCGGCAAGAGCCGCACCGGCGTCATGGTCTACGGCCACGCCAATGGCAGCGACATCGAGCACACCGTCGACGAGGTGCTGCGCTATGCCGACATGGGCTACCGCGCGATCCGCGCGCAGAGCGGCGTGCCGGGGCTGGACAAGGTCTACGGCGTGGGCCGCGGCAACCTGTTCTACGAACCCGCCGACGCCGACCTGCCCAGCGAGCACGACTGGTCCACCGAGAAGTACCTGCGGCACACGCCCAAGCTGTTCGAGCGCATCCGCGAAAAGCTCGGCTTCGAGCACCACCTGCTGCACGACGTGCACCACCGCCTGACGCCGATCGAGGCTGGCCGCCTGGGCAAGTCGCTGGAACCGTACAACCTGTTCTGGATGGAAGACGCCACGCCGGCCGAGAACCAGGAGGCCTTCCGCCTGATCCGCCAGCACACCACCACGCCGCTGGCGGTGGGCGAGATCTTCAATTCGATCTGGGACTGCAAGGACCTGGTGCAGAACCAGTTGATCGACTACATCCGGACCACCGTGGTGCACGCCGGCGGCATCACGCACCTGCGCCGCATCGCCGACCTGGCCTCGCTGTACCAGGTGCGCACCGGCTGCCATGGCGCCACCGACCTGTCGCCGGTGTGCATGGGCGCGGCGCTGCACTTCGACCTGTGGGTGCCGAACTTCGGCATCCAGGAATACATGCGCCACACCGAGGAGACGGACGCGGTGTTCCCGCATGCCTACACCTTCTCGCAGGGCATGCTGTATCCGGGCGATGCGCCGGGGCACGGCGTGGACATCGACGAGAAGCTGGCCGCCAAGTATCCGTACAAGCGCGCCTACCTGCCGGTGAACCGCTTGCAGCAGGACGGCACGCTATGGAATTGGTAGCCCCCGCGGCCGTCCGGCTGCATCCGGCGCGCCTGCAGGCGCTGGCGCCCGGCGTGGCGCGGCCGGCCTACGATAGGGGCGCGTTGCGCGCCGGCATCGTGCACCTGGGGCTGGGCGCGTTCGCGCGCGGCCATCTGGCGGCGGTGAATGAGGCGGCCATGCATGCCAGCGGCGACCCGCGCTGGGGCATCTGCGGCGTGTCGCTGCGCCAGGCCGACACCCGCGATGCGCTGGCGCCGCAGGACGGGCTGTACACGCTGGCGCTGCGCAGCGCCGACGCCGAGGGCCGGCCGCGACAGCAACTGGCCGTGATCGGCTGCCTGCTGGAAACGCTGGTGGCGCCGGAGGATCCGCAGGCGGTGCTGGCGGGCATCGCCAGCCCGTACACGCGCATCGTGAGCCTGACCGTGACCGAGAAGGGCTATTGCCACGATCCGGCCAGCGGCGCGTTGAACCTGGCGCATCCCGACATCGTGCACGACCTGGGCCAACCGGTGGCGCCGCGCAGCACCATCGGCTTCCTGGTGTGGGGGCTGCAACGGCGCCGCGCCTCGGGCCTGGGCCCGGTGACGCTGCTGTCGCTGGACAACCTGCCTGGCAACGGCCATCTGCTGCGCGGCCTGGTGCTGGCGTTCGCCGCGCAGGTCGACGCCCGCCTGGCCGAATGGATCGGCCAGGCCTGCACGTTTCCGTGCTCCATGGTGGACCGCATCGTGCCGCGCACCACCGATGAGGATCGCGCGGCCGTGGCGCAGGCGCTGGGCATGACGGACGCCTGGCCGGTGCAGGCCGAGCCGTTCCTGGAATGGGTGGTGGAAGATCGCTTTGCCGCCGGTCGGCCGGACTGGGCCGTGGGCGGCGCGCGCTTTGTCGACGAGGCGGCGCCGTTCGAGACCCTCAAGCTGCGCATGGTGAACGGCGCGCATTCGGCGCTGGCCTACCTGTCGGTGATGGCGGGGTGGGGCACGGTGGATCAGGCCGTGGCGCAGCCGGCGCTGCGGCGCTATCTGGCGGACCTGATGCGCATGGAAATCGCGCCGACCCTGCCGGTGCTGCCAGGCCTGGACCTGGCGGCTTACCAGGAGCGGCTGTTGCAACGCTACGCCAATCCGGCGCTAAGGCACCAGACGCGGCAGATCGCCATGGACGGATCGCAGAAGATGCCGCAGCGCCTGCTGGGCACGGTGCGGGCGCGGCTGGCGGCGGACCGGCCGATCACGGGGCTGGCGCTGGCGCTGGCCGGCTGGCTGCATTTCCTGCGCGGTGTGGATCAGGCAGGACGGCGTTATCCCATCGATGACCCGTTGGCCGAGCCGCTGGCGCAGCGACTGGCGCAGGCCGAGCAGGCGGCGCGCGATGCTTCGCCCGGACCGGCCGCCGCGCTGGCCTGGGCGCGCGAGATGACGGCCCTGACCGCCGTGTTCGGCGACCTGGGCCGCGACGAGCGTTTCGTGCGCGAGGTGGCGCAGGCGGCGCAGTCGTTGCGCACGCTGGGCGTGGCGGGCGCGCTGGAGGTGACGCTGGCCGCGATGCGCGCGGACGCTGGCTAGGGCGGCGTCCGCGTCAGGCAGCCGGCGGCGCCAGCCGGCCCAGCAATGGTTCGATTGCCATGCCAATGGCGAGGATCTGGCGGTCCTCGCCCGGCAGGCCATCCACCTCCAGTCCGATCGGCAGGCCGCCGTCCGACAGGCCGGCGGGCAGGCTCAGGCCGGGCAGGCCCGCGTTGCTGCCGGGGTCGACGTTGCGCGCCAGCCGCAGGAACGACTCCAGGCTGCTGGCCTCGGGCGCGGCGAGCGGCGCCAGCACCGGCACCGTGGGGAACAGCAGCCCGTGCAGCCCGTGCCGCGCGAACGCACGGCGGTAGACGTCGATGAGCGCGTTGCGATGTTCCGCGATGGCGCTGTCGTAAAACGGTTGCAGCGGCAGCAGTTCGCCCGATGGCGTGGGCAGCACGCCCGGCACGACCAGGTCGTCGAAGATGGCTTTCACGTCAGGGCTGGAAATCCGAGCCACCAGTTCCTCGAATGACACGCCCGCGTCGTGGCGTTGCAGATAGGCGATCAGATCGTGCTTCTGCTCGTATAGGCACAGCGGCATGCCGGTCGCGGCGTTGCTGGCTTCCAGGC
Source organism: Colletotrichum falcatum (assembly GCA_019425465.1). Taxonomy (NCBI): domain Eukaryota; kingdom Fungi; phylum Ascomycota; class Sordariomycetes; order Glomerellales; family Glomerellaceae; genus Colletotrichum; species Colletotrichum falcatum. Next base: position 48,500 of record SWKJ01000174.1, on the reverse strand, counting down.
CGGGCAGGTCCAGCGGGACCAGGGTCACGCCGGCCGCGCGCAGACGCTCCAGGGCGGCCTGCGCCGTGGCCTCTACCCGCGGGTCCAGGTCCTGCCAGAAATAGCCGGGCAGGCCCAGGCGCAGGTCGGCGGCGCGCAGCGCCGGCAGTGGCGTGTCATCGCCGGTCAGGACGGCATCCAGCAGCGCGATGTCGGCCATGCCGTTGGCGATGGGTCCGGGCGTATCGCGGGTATGCGAAATCGGCGTAATGCCCGAACCGTCATAGCGACCCACGGAAGGCCGGAAGCCGACGGCGCCATTGAGGGCGGCGGGCAGGCGCACGGAAGCGCCCGTGTCGGTGCCTAGCGCGGCCGGCACCAGGCGCGCGCCCACCGCCGCGCCGCTGCCCGAGGACGAACCGCCGGCGATGCGTTCGGCGTCATAAGCGTTGCGCGTGCCCGCGCCGCGCGGGCCGGGATAGGCCGTGTTGTAGCCGGACACGCCGAACGCCAGTTCATGCATGTGGGTCTTGCCGACGATGATGGCTCCGGCTTCGCGCAGGCGCCGCACGATCGGGGCGTCCTCGGCCGGGATGAAGTCACGCAGGGCCGGCGTGCCGGCGGTGTTGGGCAGCCCCGCGACGTGGATGTTGTCCTTGATCGCCATGGGCACGCCTTCCAGCGGCCGGGCGGTGTGTCCCCAGGCGCGCGCGGCATCGGCGGCCCCCGCCTGCGCCAGCGCGCCGTCCGCGTCCACCGTGATGAAGGCATTGAGGTCCTGGCGGGCCGCGATGCGGTCCAGGCAGGTCCGGGTGAGGGCTTCGCTGGTGACCAGGCCATCGCGAAAAAGCGCCGCGGCTTCGGTCACGGTCGGGTAGCTCGGGGACGTCTGGGGGGCGGGCATGGGGGGTGTCTCCTTCGTGTTGATGCGGTGTCGTCGGTTCGATGCCGTTCTGTACAGGGTCGACCGTAGCGCGGCCGGGGTCGTTCGTCGATATGCCGGTCCGACGCGTGGTCGCCTGTCGGCGTAGCGGAGCGCCATTGCAGCGGACGGGCGTAAGATAGGCACCGCTTATACACGTACAAGTCCCTCTCTTATCCTGGTATGAACACTTCCCCCCAGGCCGGCGCCGCCGGCCACGAAGGCTCCCGCCTGCGCCGCCAGGCGCTGGGCGAATTCGTGCGCAGCGCCCGATCGCGCATCACGCCGCAGATGGCAGGCCTGCCCGAAGGCATGCGCCGCCGCACGCCGGGGTTGCGGCGCGAAGAGGTGGCGCAGCTGTGCGGCATCAGCGTCACCTGGTACACCTGGATCGAGCAGGGGCGCGAGGTGTCGGTATCGCCCTCGGTCTGGTCGCGCATCGCGGGCGTGCTGCAACTGGCGCGCGCCGAGCGGGCCTATCTGTTCGATCTGGCCGACTGCGCCGATCCGCAGCATGCGCGCGACGATGCGATGGGGGCGCCGGGTTCGCTGCGCGAGTGCGTGGACGCCATCACCGCGCCGGCCTACGTGCTGGACCGGGCCTGGAACGTGCTGGCCTGTAATGAACCGCTGCGGGAACTGTTCGACGACTGGCCGACCCGGGATCCGGAGCCCAACCTGCTGCGCTACATCTTCCTGGACCCGGCGGCGCGCGAGCTGGTGGTGGACTGGGAGCAGCGGGCGCGGCGCGTGGTGGCGGAGTTTCGGGCGGACGCGGGCGCGCATCTGGATGAGCCGGCGGTGCTGGCGCTGATCGATGCCCTGAACCGGCAGAGCGCGGTGTTCGCGCATTGGTGGAACCGGCACGCGGTGGTCGAGCGCGAGGGCGGCCTGCGTGAATTCGCGCATCCGCGGCGGGGGCGGATGGCGTTTCAGCAGATTACCTTCCGCCTGGCGACTCACCTGGATCTGAAGTTGGTGATGTTGCTGGGGGATGAGTGACGGGTGGGTTCTTGAGGCGCGAGTGACGGGGCAGGCGGGGGATGGCGGGGCTACGATTGCGGTCCGGAGCGTTCGCTCCGGACTGCCCCGGGCTCAACCTCGTTGCCGCCTGCCGGCGGCTGCCTTCGGTTTCCGCCGGGCGCATCTACACGCCCCGCCATCCCCCGCCTGCCCCGCCACTCGCTCGCGTCGTGACTTAACGGCGGCTGTTGGGGCGGGTCTTGTTCTTGGCGTTCTTGCCAGCAATCTTTGAGGCGGAAAGGGTTTGCGGGGTCGCCAAAGGCGGCCGCGCGGGCGGCCTTCTTTGGCGTTTGGGTGTCTGGCGTCGGGGTGGTGACGCTGCGCGCGGGGGGCGGTCGGAGGGCGCTACTTGCTGTTGGCCAGCAGGTCGCCGGGGAGGCCGGCGTCGATCAGGCCCAGCAGGAGTTTCTTGACGGGGGCGGGCAGGGCGGTGTCGGCGAGTTCGGCCTGGGTGATCCAGCGCTCGGGTTGCGTGGACTGGCGTAGCGAGGCGCTGCGCACGGGCACGTACCAGGGGCGGATGTGCAGGCGGTAGTGGGTGAAGGTGTGGGCGAAGGCGGCGAGTTCGAAGCGCTGTTCGGGGTCCAGGCCGAGGGCGCGGGAGGCGGCCAGGGGGTCGCCGGCGGCGTCGAATTCGGGCAGGCTCCAGAGGCCGCCCCAGATACCGGGTTCGGGGCGTTGCTGCAGCAGGAAGGCGCCCTGGTGCTGCAGCACCAGCATCGCGGTCTCGCGTTCCGGGATCGCCTTGCGCGCCTTGGGCGTGGGCAGTTCGGCCTGGCGGCCTTCTCGCTTGGCGACACAGGTGTCGGCGACCGGGCAGCGTTCACAGGCGGGCTTGCCGCGCGTACAGAGGGTGGCGCCCAGATCCATCAGGCCCTGCGTGTAGGCGGCCATGTCCAGGCCGGGCGCGGCCTCGACCTGGGCGTCGGCCAGGGCCCACAGGCGCTGCTCGATCTCGCGCCTGGCGGGGTCGCCGGCGATGCCGAAGTGACGGGTGAAGACGCGCTTGACGTTGCCGTCGAGGATGGGCGAGCGCTCGCCGTAGGCGAAGGCGGCGATGGCGGCGGCGGTCGAGCGGCCGATGCCAGGCAGGGTGGCGATGGCTTCGGCGCTGGGCGGGAAGTGGCCATTCCAGTCGCGCGCGATTTCCTGGGCGCAGCGGTGCAGGTTGCGGGCGCGGGCGTAGTAGCCCAGGCCGGCCCAGTAGGGCATCACGTCTTCCTGAGCGGCGGCGGCCAGCGCGGCCACGTCGGGGAAGCGCTGCAGGAAGCGTTCGTAGTAGGGGATCACCGTGGCCACCTGCGTCTGCTGCAGCATGATCTCGGAGAGCCAGATGCGGTAGGGATCCCGGGTGTTTTGCCAGGGGAGATCGTGGCGGCCGTGCTGGCGTTGCCAGGCGACGATGCGAGGGGCGAAGTCCATGCCCGCAATTATCGCATCGCCCTATTGCCGGGGGTGGGGCGAGCGGTTACAACCGTAGGACAGAGGCGCATCGAGCGCCCGGAATTCACCTCCCGCCGCTTGCCTGCATGCGCTTCAAGAGGGCGTGGTGCGTTGGCTGCCGCGGGCGTTCCACGACCCTCGGAGTAGACATGAATGCCCCCCTCACGCCCGCGCTGCGCGCGGCGCTCGAATCCGTCCAGTTGGACGACAAATACACCCTCGAAAGCGGCCGCGCCTGGATGAGCGGCATCCACGCCCTGGTGCGCCTGCCGATGATGCAGCGGTTGCGCGACCTGCGCGCGGGGCTGAACACGGCCGGGTTCGTGTCGGGCTACCGGGGCTCGCCGCTGGGCGGGGTCGACCAGAACATGTGGAAGGCGGCCAAGTACCTGAAGGCGCACCACGTCGAATTCCAGCCGGGCATCAACGAGGACCTGGCGGCCACCGCGGTGTGGGGCACGCAGCAGGTCAACCTGTTCCCGGGCGCCAAGTACGACGGCGTGTTCGGCATGTGGTACGGCAAGGGGCCGGGCGTGGACCGCTGCGGCGACGTGTTCAAGCACGCCAACGCCGCCGGCACGTCGCCGCACGGCGGCGTGCTGGTGGTGGCCGGCGACGACCATCCGGCCAAGTCGTCGACGCTGCCGCACCAGAGCGACCACATTCTCAAGGCCTGCATGATCCCGGCGCTGTTCCCGTCCAGCGTGCAGGAGGTGCTGGACTACGGCCTGCACGGCTGGGCCATGAGCCGTTATGCCGGCGTCTGGGTCGGCATGAAGTGCATCACCGACATCGTCGAGGTGTCGGCCTCGGTGGACGTGGATCCGTACCGCGTGCAGATCGTGCTGCCCGGGGATTTCCAACTGCCGCCGGACGGCCTGAACATCCGCATCCCGGACACGCCGCTGCAACAGGAAGCGCGGCTGCTGGACTACAAGCTGTACGCGGCGCTGGCCTACGCGCGCGCCAACAACCTGAACCGCGAACTGTGGCAGGTGCCGGCGCGCGACGCGCGCTTTGGCATCATGACCTCGGGCAAGGCCTACCTGGACACGCGCCAGGCGCTTTCCGACCTCGGGTTGAGCGAGGCGGTGTGCCAGCGCATCGGCCTGCGGCTGTTCAAGGTGGGCATGGTGTGGCCGCTGGAGTCCACCGGCATGGCGCGCTTCGCCGATGGCCTGGACGAGATTCTGGTGGTCGAGGAAAAGCGCCAGGTGCTCGAATACCAGTTGAAGGAGGAACTGTTCAGCTGGATCGGCAGCGGCAAGAAGATCCCGCGCGTGGTCGGCAAGTTCGACGACAAGGATGGCGGCGAATGGGCGGTGCCGCAGGGCAACTGGCTGCTGCCGGCGCATTACGAGTTCTCGCCGGCGATGGTGGCCAAGGCCATCGCCGCGCGCCTGCTGCGCTTCGAATTGCCGGCCGACGTGCGCGCCGGCATCGAGGCGCGCCTGGCCTTCATCGCCGAGCGTGAGCAGGCGCTGGCGCGGCCGCGCGTGGTGGAAGACCGCAAGCCGTGGTTCTGTTCGGGCTGTCCGCACAATACCTCGACGCGGGTGCCCGAAGGCTCGCGCGGCATGGCCGGCATCGGCTGCCATTACATGGTCACCTGGATGGGCCGCAACACGCAGGTGTACACGCAGATGGGCGGCGAGGGCGTGCCGTGGCTGGGGCAGGCGCCGTTCACCGAAGAGAAGCACGTGTTCGCCAACCTTGGGGACGGCACCTACTTCCATTCGGGGCTGCTGGCGATCCGCGCGGCGGTGGCGGCCAAGGCGCCGATCACCTACAAGATCCTGTTCAACGACGCGGTGGCCATGACTGGCGGGCAGCCGGTGGACGGCCCCATCAGCGTGCCGATGATCAGCCGCCAGGTGGCCGCAGAGGGCATCGACAAGATCGTGGTGGTGACTGACGAGCCGGAGAAATACCAGGGCATGGCCGGCATGGCGCCGGGCGTGCCGGTGAAACACCGCGACGAGCTGGACGCGGTGATGCGCGAGTTGCGCGAGCACCCCGGCGTGTCGGTGCTGATCTATGACCAGACCTGTGCCACCGAGAAGCGCCGCCGCCGCAAGCGCGGCGCCTATCCCGATCCGGCGCGGCGCGTGGTCATCAACGAGCGCGTGTGCGAAGGCTGCGGCGACTGTTCGCAGAAATCGCACTGCCTGTCGGTGGAACCGCTGGAGACCGAGTTCGGCCGCAAGCGCGCCATCAACCAGTCCAGTTGCAACAAGGACTTCTCCTGTCTGAAGGGCTTCTGCCCCAGCTTCGTCACGGTGGAAGGCGGCAAGCTGCGCAAGCCGCGCGCGCTGGCGCCGGAAGGCGCGGTCGACGACGACGTGCCGCAACCGGCGCTGCCGGCGCTGGCGCAGGCCTATGGCGTGTTCATCGCCGGCGTCGGCGGCACCGGCGTGGTCACTATCGGGCAACTGCTGGGCATGGCCGCGCACCTGGAAGGCAAGGGCTGTTCGGTGCTGGACATGGCCGGCCTGGCGCAGAAGGGCGGCGCGGTGTATTCGCACGTGGTGCTGGCGCAGACGCCGGACCACTTGATGAACACGCGCGTGGCGATGGGCGAGGCCGACCTGATGCTGGCCGGCGACCTGGTGGTGGCCACCAGCGCCGACGCCATGGCGCGGCTGCGGCCGGGCCGCTCGCGCGCGCTGCTCAACAGCGACACCGCGCCCACCGCCGCGTTCGTCACCAACCCCGACTGGACGCTGCCGGGCGCCAACCTGACGGCCGATCTGCAGGCCGCCTGCGGCAAGGACAACCTGCACACGGTGGACGCGTCGGCGCTGGCCGTGGGCCTGCTGGGCGACGCCATCTATTCCGACCCGCTGATGATGGGCTACGCCTACCAGAAGGGCTGGCTGCCGCTGTCGCGCGAGTCCTTGCTGCGCGCCATCGAACTGAACGGCCAGCAGGTGCCCAACAACCAGGCGGCATTCGCCTGGGGCCGCCGCGCGGCGCATGACCTGGCCGGCGTGACGCGCCTGCTGGCAAGCGGCGGCGCGCCCGCGCATCCGGAGGGCATCATCGAGATCCGCCGGCCGCGCGTGGTCCAACCGGTGGTGGAGCTGAAGAAGCCGGCCGGCGAGCTGGCGCGCGTCGTCGAAACGCGCCGCGCGTTCCTGACGCAGTACCAGGACGCGGCTTACGCCAGGCAGTACACCGACCTGGTGGACAAGGTGGCGCACGCCGAGCGCGAGGCCACCGGCACCCAGCGCCTGGCGCTGGCGGTGGCGCGCTACTACTTCAAGCTGCTGGCCTACAAGGACGAGTACGAGGTGGCGCGGCTGTACACGGACGGGGAGTTCCTCAAGCGCATCGGCGAGCAGTTCGAGGGCGACTGGAAGCTGCGCTTCCACCTGGCGCCGCCGCTGTTCGCGCGCCGCGGCGCGGACGGCCATCTGGTCAAGAAAGCCTATGGCCCCGGCATGCTGCGGGTGTTCCGCCTGCTGGCGCGCATGAAGCGCCTGCGCGGCACGCGCTTCGATCCGTTCGGCTACACGCGCGAGCGCCGCGCCGAGCGCGAGCTGGCGCGCGAGTATCGCGAGACGCTGAGCGCGATCCTGTCCAAGCTCAATCGCGGCAACCTGGATCGCGCGGTCGCCCTGGCCAGCGTGCCGGAGGAGATCCGCGGCTACGGCCACGTGAAGGAGGCGGCGATGGAGAAGGCCGCCGCGCGGCGCGAGGCGCTGCTCAAGGACTTCAGCGCCAGCGTGGTGTCGATCGGCGGCGCGCGGGCGGCCTGATCCGCCTGCGCGGTGATGGCCGGCGACGGGCATATGCCTGCCGCCGGCCCATGCGCCCTCGCGGCAGCCGCGCGCGACTGGGGCTGGCCAGCCCTACGCCGGATAGTGCGCGTCGTCCAGCAGCATGTCCTCGAAGAACGCGCCGTAGCGGCCCTGCGGGTCGCGCAAGTGGATCTCCAGGATCCAGCGCATCTCCGATGGGCTGATCGCCAGCTCGGCGAGCGAGCCGGTATGGATTGCCGCGTGCGGGAAGTCGGATACGCGGTGGCCGGGCAGGTCGAAGTTCAGCTCCCAACCCATGGCGCGCGCCTGGCGGTCGGCGTAGGCGTAGAGCGCCTGTCCGCTCAGCCGCTCGCGCAGCCAGACGCCGCGCACGTCATGGAACAGCGCCTCGGCGTCGCGGGCGCAACGCGCCTGGCCGGGGTCGTCGCCCACCACGTAGCTCTTGCCGCCATCGCCTTCCCAGGCGTCCAGGCGCGGCGCGATGTCGAGAAAGAAGATGTCGTGTTCGCCCAGCACCGCGCCGGGCGTGGACGCCTGGCGCATGGCTTTCAGGGTGTTGGCGCCGAAGCGCACCCGCGTGGGATGCCAGCTCAGCGCCATGCCGGCATCGATCAGCGTCTGCTTGGCCAGGGCGACCGCGTCTTCCTCGATCATGCCGGGGCGGATGCGCGCGGCGATGTCCTCGATGGCCTGGCGTGTCTTGTTGCGGGCCAGCAGCATGCCGTCCACGGAGAAGGCGGGACCGACGCGTTCGCTGGGGTCGGAAGAGGGCGTTTGCATGAGGGGGGTCCTTGCTTGGCAAGCCCGGAGGGCGATGCAAGCAGTCTGGGCGCGCGCCGGGTCATCGACCAGCGCCGCGCGGCACGGATTCCGGCCAGCCTGGCGCGTCCGGCGGCCATGGCCGTGGACGGCGGCGGATTGCGGCCGCCGTGGCACGGTTTGCGGCCAGGCCTGACGGCAGGGACCCCTTGCGCCGCAGACCTTGGGCTAAGGTAGCGTCTGGCGGCGTCGTTGCCGCCTTGGTGCCCGCGCCGTGTCGCGCGGGGCCCGAGCCTCCCGCCCTCCGATCCCATGAAATCCGTCGCCATTCTCGTGTTTCCCGGCGTGCAGTCGCTGGACGTCAGCGGTCCGCTGGACGTCTTTGCCGAGGCCAACCGCTTTTTGCTGCCTGCCCGGCAGTACCGAATGGAGTTGATCGGCCTGACGCGCGGCGTGGTCCCCTGTTCCAACGGCATGCTGCTGGCGCCGCAGCGCTATTACGCCGATGTCGCCGACGCGCCCGACCTGCTGTTGGCCGCCGGCGGGCCCGGCCTGCCGGCGGCGCAGGAGTCGGACGAGGCACGGACCTGGCTGCGCGCGGCCTGCGCGCGGGCCGAACGCTACGGCTCGATCTGCAACGGCGTCTTCCTGCTGGCGCGCGCCGGCCTGCCGGCGGGCGCCACCGTCACCACCCACTGGAACGACGCGCCGGCGCTGGCGGCGCGCTATCCGGATCTGCGCGTCGAGACCGATCGGCTGTACGCGCGGGACGGCCGGTTGCATACGTCTGCGGGGGTGACCGCCGGCATCGACCTGGCCCTGTACCTGGTGGCGCAGGACCATGGGCCGGAGGTGGCGCTGAACGTGGCCAAACGGCTGGTGGTGTTCATGCATCGCGCTGGCGGGCAATCGCAGTTCAGCCCGTTCCTCACGCCCTTTGTCGAGGAGACCTCGGCGGTGGCGCAGGTACAGCAGTACGTGCTGGGGCATCTGGCCGAGGATCTCGGCGTGGACGCGCTGGCGGCAGTGGCCAACATGAGCCGCCGCAACTTCTCGCGGGTGTTCCTGCGCGATGCGGGCGTCACCCCGGCGGATTTCGTGGAAAGCGCCCGGGTGGATGCGGCCCGCGCGCGGCTGGAGCGCGCCTCGGCGCCGCTCAAGACCGTGGCCTTCGATTGCGGCTTCCGGGATGCGCGGCACCTGCGCGAGGTATTCCAGCGGCGGCTGGGCGTGTCGCCCAGCCAGTATCGCGCCAGTTTCGGCTGCTGACGCGCCGGGCGGATTCAACCTCCCGCGGTTTCCGGCTTGCGGCGGCGGGTGACGCCGGTGTCGAAGCGTTCCACGCCGGGGCGCGTGGCGGGGCGGTCGAAACGCTCGACGCCGGGGCGATCGAAACGTTCCACGCCCGGCCGGGCGGCGGGGCGGTCGAAGCGTTCCACGCCGGGCCGTGTGAAACGCTCGACGCGCGGCGGGCTGTGGGTCTTGGCTTGCACGCTTTCGGCGGCGGCCTGTTCGCGCTTGGCGATGATCTCTTCGGCGCGCTGGTGGTGCGGCGCCATCTTGCGCACCATCACGCGGCCGTCGCGCGGGAAATAGTTGATGCGGCGGGCGTGCACGTCGCCCAGGTCCTGGGCCTTGACGGGGATGCCTTCCGTGCGCAGGTAGTTCAGCACGAACTGGCCATTGCGTTCGCCGATGTTCATCTGCTGCATGGCCGACAGCACCGCGCCGCCGCCGAACACCTTGGCCTCGAGGCGGTCGCGCACCGCGCCGGCCTTGAGCAGTTCGTTGATCAGCACTTCCATGGCGAAGGCGCCATAGCGCATGGTGGCCGAGGCGGGCGACTGCATGTCGCCCTCGGGCAGCATGAAGTGGTTCATGCCGCCGACGCCAGTGACCGGGTCGTGGATGCAGGCGGCCACACACGAACCGAGCACGGTCGAGATCATGATGTCTTCGTCGGTGACGTAGTACTCGTTGGGGAGTACCTTCACCGCCTGGGATTGGAACGCGCTGTCGAAATAGTGGCGCGTCGCGCGGGCGTCAAGACGGGCGACCATGGGGCGGAATCAAGGGCAAGGACAACGGTTTGAACACGAAGGGCGGCGCTCGGTAGGACGGAAAACGTTTCAAAATATGTAAAAAAATGTCGCTTTATTCTTACACATTTAGCCTGAAATAGGGGGAAAACCTGTGTAACCGCAACTTTGTTATGTCCCTGAAAAATATGGCAGTTTGGCCGTCGACCGGGTGTCATTCTGGCGCCCGGGGGCAATGCTCGGGCGGCCGCGACACGAGTTGGCCTTCCGCCTGGCGCCGGGTCGCGCGGGGCCGTGGCAGGCAGGTGCTGCCATCCTACCCACGGCGGGGTAGGGCCGTTCCCCGGATCACGGGGAAGAACGGGGGCTATACGTGGCTTTAGGCGGCTCGATCTTGAGGGAAATCAGACGAAGCCCGATGCCCTTCAGAATCGCGTGCTGCGTGTGACGGACCAGCGCGCCGACAGCGCGCCCAGGGCGGCGGAGGCGACGATGGCGGCCAGCAGCACGGGAGTGCCCGGCAGATGCAGGGCGAATTCAGCCCCATAACTGCGGGCCAGGCCGAGCAGGGCGTTGTTCAGCGGCGACAGCGCCACCGCCGCCACGCCGATGGCCAGCAGCGAGGCCAGGGCGCCGGACAGCGCGCCCAGGTACAGGAACGGCCGCCGCACGAACGACTCGGTGGCGCCCACCAGCCGCGCCACGGCGATCTCCTCGCGCTGCGACAGGGCCTGCATGCGCACGGTGTTGAACACCGTGGCCAGCACCACCACCGCCACGCACGCGGCCAGGAAGCCCAGGCCGATGCGGGCGAAGCGCAGGATGGCCTCCAGCCGCTGGACCCAGGCGCTGTCCAGTTGCACCAGGTCGACCTGGTCCCATTGCTTCCAGGCGCGCGCCAGCTTATCGGCGCGGCCGGCCAGGTCTTCGCCGTCGGCCAGCGTCACCACCACCGCATCGGGCAGGGGGTTGCCGGGCAACACGGCCAGCGCCTGCTGCCAGGCGGGGTTGGCGCGCAGGTCGGCCAGGGCGTCGTCGCGGCCGACCACGCGCACCGCGCGCACGTCGTTGGCGTATTCGCCCTGGATGCGCTTGGCGATGTCGGCGGCGGCGCCGGCCGGCGCGTCGACCCGCATGAAGACGGTGACTTCGGGGGTGACCGACATCTGCCGCGCCACCGGCTGCACCGACACCAGGATGGCGCTGCCCAGCAACGGCAGGGCCAGCGCCAGCGCCATCACCAGCAGGTTGGCGAGCGACGAGAACGGCTGCTTGACCAGCCGGCGCAGGGTGACCATGAGCGCATAGCGATGCTGCCGCAGCCAGGCGTTCATGCCGGTTCTCCCGCGATGCCGTGGCCGGCGTCGGCCGGGGGCGTGGCGGCGCCGTGCGAGTCGGCGAACTTGCCCGGGTCGATGCGCAGGGTGCGGGTGGCGTAGCGCGCCATGAGTTCCTGGTCGTGCGAGGCGATCAGCGTGGTGACGCCGACTCGGTTGAAGTCGCGGAACACATTCATGATGCGCTGCGCGTTGTCGTGGTCGAGGTTGGCGGTGGGCTCGTCGGCGATCAGGATCGCGGGTCGGTTGACGATGGCGCGCGCGATCGCCAGGCGCTGCTGCTCGCCGCCCGACAGTTCGATGGGGTTGAGATCTTCCTTGCCTGACAGGCCGACCTTGTCCAGCGCGGCGCGGGCGCGGGCGGCGGCCGAATCGCCGGGATGGCCGGTGACGGCCAGCGGCAGCATCACGTTTTCAAACGCGCTGCGATCGAACAGCAGGTGCGTGTCCTGCAGGATCACGCCCACGGCGCGGCGCAGGTAGGGCCGGGCGCGGGCAGGCAGCTTGTCGAGCCGCTGGCCGTTGACCTGGATGGAGCCCCGGCTGGCGGGCTCGAGCCCGCCGATCAGCTTGAGCAGGGTCGACTTGCCGGCGCCGGAAGGCCCCGACACGAAAACGAACTCGCCCGCGCTCACGCGGAAGTTGATGTCGGCCAGGATATTGCGGCCGCGGCCATACGATTTGAATACGTGCTGGAATTCGATCATGGCGGCTGTCGGATGAAGCCGCAATATTAACTCGGGGACAGTAAGCTGGCCTAAAACCGCGCGAGGGCCGCGCGGGAAAAAGTGTCCTGATGTGACCGCGGACGCCGCATAAAAGTGACCGGTTGGACACGTTTTTTCGAACGAAAATGCGTCCCCGTTTTTATCGCAAAACCCCATTTGATTTCGTCCAGTGTCCCTATATTTCAAGGGAATTCCCGGATGCGGAGGCCGCTTTGCGGACGCTACCATCCGCCCCATGCGTAAAGCCCAACCCGGCCTTGCGTTCGGCTTCGCAACACCCCTACGGAGATCAAGATGAAAGTACTGAAACTCGCTGCCATTGGCACCGCCCTGTTCGCTGCGTCCGCGGCTGCCAATGCGGGTGCGACCTTCGATAACGTCAAGAAGAAAGGGTTTGTCCAATGCGGCGTTTCGACCGGCATTCCGGGATTCTCGATCGCGGACAGCAAGGGTGAGTACAAGGGCCTGGACGTGGATCTGTGCCGCGCCGTCGCCGCTACCATGTTCGGCGACGCCAGCAAGTTCAAGGTCACGCCGCTGAACACGCAGCAGCGTTTCACCGCCCTGCAATCGGGCGAAGTGGACGTGCTGACCCGCAACACCACCGTCACGCTGACGCGCGACACCACCCTGGGCCTGATCGGCGTGGGCGTGAACTACTACGACAGCCAGGGCGTCATGGTCTCGAAGGACCTGAACGTCAAGAGCGCCAAGGAACTGAACGGCGCCACCATCTGCGTGCAGCCGGGCACCACCACCGAGCTGAACCTGGCCGACTGGTTCCGTGGCCAGAAGATCGAATTCAAGCCCGTCGTGATCGACAAGTACGACGAAATCATCCGCGCCTTCTCGGCCGGCCGTTGCGATGCCTTCACGACCGACAAGTCGCAGTTGGCCTCGACCCGCACCACGCTGGAGAATCCGGACAAGTACATCATCCTGCCGGAAGACTTCTCCAAGGAGCCGCTGGGCCCCATGGTGCGCCAGGGCGACGAGCAATGGTTCAACGTGATCCGCTGGTCGCTGAACGCGATGCTGGAAGCCGAGGAATACGGCATCACGTCCAAGAACGTCGATGAAATGACCAAGAGCACCAATCCCAACATCCAGCGCATCCTGGGCGTGACCCCGGGCATGGGCAAGAACCTGGGCGTGGACGACAAGTGGGCCTACAACATCATCAAGCAGGTCGGCAACTACGGTGAAAGCTTCGAAGCCACGCTCGGCAAGAGCAGCGCGATGAAGCTGGAGCGCGGCCTGAACGCCAGCTACAAGCAAGGTGGCTTGATGTACGGCTGGCCGGTGCGCTAACACACGGCTGCCCGGCATGGCGCCAGTATGGCGCCATGCCTAGCCCGCCTTCGAGCGGGCGGCAGGAGTGGACGGCGCGGGCCGCAAGGCCCCCGCTGCCCGGTGTCCGACTTCTGTAGATTCATTCATGACGACTTCAAATAAAAACGCCCCGATTTCGGCACCCCCCGGCGTCTGAACTGGAACGATCCCGGCGTGCGCGCCGTGGTCTATCAAGTGATCGCACTGGCCGCCGTCGCGCTGGCGGTGTGGTTCCTGGTTTCAAACACGCTTCACAACCTGTCCGTGCGCAACATCGCCACGGGCTTCGGTTTCCTGCAACGCGAGGCCGGTTTTGCCATCGGTGAAACGCCCATCGCCTACACCCCCGCCGACACTTATGGCCGCGCCATCTGGGTGGGTCTGCTCAACACGCTGCGCGTGGCCGTGCTCGGCATCGTGCTGGCGACCATCCTCGGCACGCTGATCGGCGTCGGCCGGCTGTCCAAGAACTGGCTCGTGGCCAAGATCACCTCGGTCTACGTCGAAGTGATGCGCAACGTGCCGCTGCTGCTGCAGTTGTTCTTCTGGTATGCGCTGATCACCGAGAACATGCCGGGTCCGCGCCAGGCGCACAACCCGCTGCCGGGCGTGTTCATCTCCAACCGCGGCCTCAAGGTGCCGGCGCTGGAAGGCAACTCGCTCGACTGGATGCTGGCCGGCCTGGGCCTGGCCATCGTCGCCGTCCTGTTCCTGGGCCACTGGGGCAAGAAGCGCCAGGAAGCCACCGGCCACGTGTTCCCGCTGGGCCGCGCCGCCATCGGCCTGTTGATCGGCCTGCCGGTGATCGGCTGGCTGGTCAGCGGCGCTTCGCTGACGCTGGACATGCCGGAACTGAGGGGCTTCAACTTCAGCGGCGGCCTGACGCTGTCGCCGGAGTTCGCCGCGCTGCTGGCGGGCCTGGTGATCTACACCTCGGCCTTCATCGCCGAAGTGGTGCGCTCGGGCATCCAGGCGGTCAACAATGGCCAATGGGAAGCGGCCGGGGCCCTGGGCCTGCGCCGCAAGCAGGTGCTGCGCCTGGTGGTGCTGCCGCAGGCGCTGCGCGTGATCATCCCGCCGATGACCAGCCAGTTCCTCAACCTCACCAAGAACAGCTCGCTGGCCGTGGCCATCGGCTACCCGGACATCGTGTCGGTGGTCAACACCACGCTGAACCAGACCGGGCAGGCCATCGAGGGCATTCTCATCATCATGGGCGCGTACCTCACGGTCAGCCTGTCGATCTCGATCTTCATGAACTGGTACAACAAGCGCATCGCGCTGGTGGAGCGTTGATATGAGCAGCACTACGCATACCCCCAGCGAAGGGCTGCCGCCGCCCAAGACCCATGTCGGCGCGTGGGCGTGGCTGCGCTCGCGCCTGTTTTCCTCGCCGCTGAACATCCTGATCACGGTGCTGCTGGCGTGGTTCCTGTTGATGTCGGTGCCGGCGCTGGTCGAGTGGGCGGTTATCCGCGCCAACTTCACCGCCGCCAACGCGCAGGAATGCCGCGCCTCGGTGGGCGGGGCCTGCTGGGCCTTCATCATCGAGAAGCACCGGCTGATCCTGTTCGGCACCTACCCGTACGACGAGCAATGGCGGCCGCTGATCGCGACCATCATCCTGGTCGCGGTGATCGTGTGCAGCGGCATCCGCCGTTTCTGGAACTGGAAGCTCGCCATCATCTGGACCGTCGGCCTGACCGCCGTGGCGATCCTGATGTGGGGCGGCGTGCTGGGCCTGACCTACGTCGAGAACGCGCGCTGGGGCGGCCTGCCGCTGACGCTGATCCTGTCGACGTTCGGCATCGCCTTCGCCTTCCCGATCGGCGTGCTGCTGGCCCTGGGCCGGCGCTCGAAGATGCCGGCCATCAAGGCGCTGTGCGTCGTGTACATCGAGCTGATCCGCGGCGTGCCGCTGATCAGCCTGCTGTTCATGTCGTCGGTGATGCTGCCGCTGTTCCTGCCCGAGGGTTTCTCCATCGACAAGCTGCTGCGCGCGCAGATCGCGATCATCATGTTCGCGGCCGCGTACATCGCCGAAACGGTGCGCGGCGGGTTGCAGGCGATCCCCAAGGGCCAGTACGAAGGCGCCGATTCGCTCGGCCTGAACTACTGGCAGCAGATGCGCAAGATCATCCTGCCGCAGGCGCTCAAGATCGTGATCCCGCCGCTGGTCAGCATCTTCATCGCGCTGTTCAAGGACACCTCGCTGGTGGTGATCATCGGCATCTTCGACCTGACGCTGGCGGCCAAGGCGGCCCTGTCCGACGCGGCATGGCGCGGATTCGGGGTGGAGGCGTATCTGTTCATCTCGCTGATCTACTTCGTCTTCTGCTTCTCCATGTCCAAATACAGCCAGGCGCTGGAAAAACGCCTGGCCACGGGCCACGCACGCTAGAACCTTGCCGCGGGTCCGCCACCGGCGGACCCGCAATGCGATATTTACGGGAGTACAGGCATGTCTGATGCCATCATTCGACTGCAGGACGTGAACAAGTGGTACGGCCAGTTCCACGTGCTGCGCAACATCAACCTGGACGTGGCGCCGGGCGAGCGCATCGTGGTGTGCGGGCCGTCCGGCTCGGGCAAGTCCACCATGATCCGCTGCATCAACCGGCTCGAAGAGCACCAGAAAGGCCACATCATCGTGGACGGCACGGAGCTCACCAATGACCTCAAGCACATCGAGACCATCCGCAAGGACGTCGGCATGGTGTTCCAGCACTTCAACCTGTTCCCGCACCTGACGGTGCTGGAGAACCTGACGCTGGGCCCGATGTGGGTCTTGAAGAAGCCGCGCGCCGAAGCCGAGGCCACGGCCATGAAATACCTGGAGCGCGTGCGCATTCCGGACCAGGCCAAGAAATTCCCCGGCCAGCTCTCGGGCGGCCAGCAGCAGCGCGTGGCCATCGCGCGTTCGCTGTGCATGAGCCCCAAGATCATGCTGTTCGATGAGCCGACCTCGGCGCTGGACCCGGAAATGGTCAAGGAAGTGCTGGACGTGATGGTCAACCTGGCCCAGGAAAGCGGCATGACGATGCTGTGCGTGACCCACGAAATGGGCTTCGCGCGCAAGGTCGCCAACCGCGTCATCTTCATGGACCGCGGCGAGATCATCGAGCAGAACAGCCCGGACGAGTTCTTCGACCATCCGCAGAACGAGCGCACCAAGCTGTTCCTGAGCCAGATCCTGCATTGAGGCCGGGCGCCGCCGGGCGCCGCGACCCGAACCGAAGCCGCCTTCCCTGGAAGGCGGCTTTTCTTTGGGCGCCGGCCGTTGGCGAAGCGGCGCGAAAGGAAAGGCGCCGAGCACGCCGGGGTGGCCGGCGCACGTTGTTTCCAGTCGGCCGGGGCGCGCCGTTCACGGGAAAAGCGCGTGGTTCTCCCGGTATCCCTTTGTTACGCCGTTCACCCCGCTGCGGTATGCTACCGACCGCCATCGATGCAATGAGAGGAGCAAACCAAATGAAACAGACCCCCCGCGGCGCCATGCGCCGCGTCCTGCTGGGCGGCGCCGCGGCCCTGGCCGCCACGCTGGCCCTGGGCGCGCCCGCGCTGGCGCAGAACACCGATTTCCCCACCAAGCCGCTGCGCTTCGTGGTGCCTTACCCGCCCGGCGGCCCGCTCGACACCATGGCCCGCATGCTGGCCGAGAAGGTGCGCGGCTCGCTCGGCCAGCCCGTCGTGGTGGAAAACCGCTCGGGCGCCGGCGGCAACATCGGCGCCGACCTGGTGGCCAAGGCCCCGGCCGACGGCTACACCCTGGTGATGGGCGCCGTCGCGACCCACGCCATCAACCCCTGGCTGTTCGCCAACCTGCCCTATGACCCGGTGAAGGACTTCGCCCCGGTCACCATCGTGGCGTCGGTGCCGAACGTGCTGGTGATGAACGTCGAGTTCGCCGCCAAGAACAAGATCGAGAAGCTGTCGGACCTGATCGAGTACGCCAAGAAGAACCCGGGCAAGCTGAACTACGGTTCGGGCGGCAACGGCAGCGCCGGCCACCTGTCGGGCGAACTGCTCAAGGCGCGCGCCGGCATCAACGTCGAGCACATTCCCTACCAGGGCGCGGCCCCGGCGCAACTGGCGCTGCTGTCCGGCCAGTCGGACTTCATGTTCGACAACCTGGCGGCTTCGGCTCCGCTGATCAAGGACGGCAAGGTCAAGGCGCTGGCCGTGACCACGGCCAAGCGCTCGTCGCTGCTGGCCGACGTGCCGACGGTGGAAGAGTCGGGCATCAAGGGCTTCGACCTGGGCACCTGGTTCGGCGTCTTCACGACCGGCGGCACGCCGGCGCCGGTGGTGGCCAAGCTGAACAAGGCCTACGCGGAAGCGATGCAGCAGCCCGACGTCAAGCAGCGCCTGCTGACGATGGGTTCGGAAGCGCCGCCCATGACGCCCGAAGCCTTCGCCGAGTTCGTCAAGAACGAGAAGGCCAAGTACCAGGAGATCGTGAAGATTTCCGGCGCCAGCCTGAACTGAGGCCGGCGCGCCTGGCGCGTTTCGTCGGGAACGCGCCGGGCCTGAAGCCGCCCCTGTCCGTCGGGGCGGCGTATCCGCCGGGCGCCGCGATCGCGGCGCCCGCGCTTCATCCCCACGCTTCGGTCATCCCCGCCGTTCGATCATTCGCGCGGCGCGGCCAGCAGGCCGTCGACCAACCGCGCCAGCAGCCTGCGGTCGGTGTCCAGGTCGGTGCAGCCGTACTGGTCGGCCTCGCGGTTCACCCACGCCTCATGCGCGCGCCACTGGTCGCCCGCGGCCTCCAGCCGCAGCGCGTAGATCCAGATGCCGGTCCAACTGCGATGAAAGCGCAACACGCCCTCGTCGAGATAGATGAACCACTTGTCTTCCATTTCGCGCGGGATGCGGCCTTGCCGCAGGCGGGCGTACTGGTCGGCCGTGTAGGTGGCGTCAAAGGGCAGCGCCGCGCGCTTCTTCGGCGCGGGCAGGTGTTTCCAGGATGCGGCTTGGGCGTCGGGCATGGCAACCGGTTTGATTTATGCTGGCGAGATGCGCGCACGCTCGGTAGTGGGCAGGCGCGATCCCTCGAATACTAAGGCCTGATCATGCATTTGTCCCCCGCCATTCCCATCCTGCGCATCTTTTCGGTCGAGAAGGCGCGCGAGTTCTACCTGGATTTCCTCGGCTTCGAGTGGGACTGGGAACATCGCTTCGAACCGGGCCTGCCGCTGTACGCGCAGGTGCATCGCGGCGAGCTGGTGCTGCACCTGAGCGAGCACTACGGCGATGCCACGCCGGGCGCGGCCATCTTCGTGCGCACCACCGGCGTCGACGATTACCAGGCCGAACTGATCGGCAAGCAGTACGGCTACGCGCGGCCCGGCGTCGAGGACGCGCCCTGGGGCCGGCTGCTGCGGGTGACCGACCCGTTCGGCAACCGCCTGACGTTCTGCGAATCGCAAGACTGAGTCCATGAGCCGCGCTACCCGGGCGCGCGCGCGCACGCCCAGGTAGCGCCGCGCGCGCTCCAGCGTTCCCGGCGGATCCGCGACGCCAGGTCCTCGGCGGCTACATCTTGCAGTCGGCCGCGTGCACGTCGGTGTGGTCGCGGGCGATGACCTTGAGATTCCTGTAGACCAGCTTGCCGTCCGCGCCGGCCTCGATGTGCAGCAGATACCAGTCCTGCACGGGGTGCTGGTTGGGGCCGAACTTGAACTTGCCGCGCACGCTGGGGAAGTCGGCACGGCGCAGCGCGTCGCGGAACGCGTCGGCCTTGCCGGTGATGTCGCCGTCCACGGCCTTCAGGCCCGAGGCGATCAGGTTGGCGGTGTCGTAGGCCTGCGCCGCATAGGCGGTGGGCGCGCGGTTGTAGGCCTTGGTGAAGGCTTGGACGAAGTGCCTGTTCTGCGGGTTGTCCAGGTCCGCGCTCCACAGCGAACTCAGGTAGAAGCCCTTGCCGGCGGTGCCGGTGGCGGCCAGCATGCGTTCGTCCATCGAGTAGATGGGCGTGATCATCTTGATCTTGTCGGCCAGGCCGGAGTTGGCGTATTGCTTGGTCAGGTTGATGCCGGCGCCGCCCGGGTGGAACTGGAAGATGGCGTCCGGGTTGAGCGCGCGGATGCGCGCCAGCTCGACCGAGAAGTCGGCCTGTTCCAGCTTGGTGTAGATCTCCTCGGCGATCTCGCCCTTGTAGGTGCGCTTGAAACCGGCGACGGCGTCGCGGCCGGCCTGGTAGTTCGGCGCCATGACGACGACGCGCTTGGCGCCCAGCTCGTTGGCGGCGATGCCGGCGGTGTCGGCGTACGAGTCGTTCTGGAAGGCGACGGCGAAGTAGTTGGGATTGCAGGCCTTGCCGGCGTAGTTGGAGGGGCCGGCGTTCAGGCTGACGTAGAAGCCGCCGGCGTTGAGCACCGTCGGCCCGACCGCCGCCATGACGTTGGAGAAGTTCACGCCGGTGAACAGGCGCACGCCGCCCTGCACCATCTTGTCGGCGATCTGCTTGGCGTTGGCCGGCTTGAGCGCGTCGTCCTCCACGCGCACGTTGACCGGCACGCCGCCGAGCTTGCCGCCGCCTTCCTTGACCGCCAGCATGAAGGCGTCGCGCTCGTCCTCGCCGATGTAGCCGGCGGGCGTGGACAGCGTGCCGATGAAGCCGATGTCCACGGGTTTCTGCTGGGCCTGGACGCCGCCGGCGGCCAGCGCCAGCAGCAGCGCGGCGCCGCCGCGGGTGATGCGTGTCGTCATGGTTGTCTCCTCCTGTGCCTGCTTTTTTTTATGGCTGGATGGGTCCCGCGAGACAGTTCTCCACCTTCCAGCCGTAGAGCCACTGCAACGCGTCGTAGAACTGCGACTGGCCGCGGCCGGTCCACAGCATGTTGCGCACGGTGCGTTCGACACCGCGCGCGTGATAGAGCCTGCCCATCTCGCGGGTCGACCAGACCACGCGCGCGCTGCGCGGAATGCGCACCGATTCGTACAGCCGGAAGGCGGCCTCCAGATCGTGGTCGCAACGCTTGACGGCCTCGCCCAAGGTCACCGCGTCTTCCAGCGCCATGCAGGCGCCCTGGGCCATGTATTGGGTCATGGGGTGGGCGGCGTCGCCCAGGATCGTCATTCGGCCCTGGCCCCACTGTTCGACCGGCTCGCGATCGGCGGTGGCCCAGCGCTTCCACGACGTGGGGCGGTCCAGCATCTGGTGCGGGCGCGGGTGGATGCCCTGGAAATACGACAGCACTTCCTCCTTGCTGCCTTCGCGTACGCCCCATTGTTCCTGCTCGCGGCTGTGGAAGGTCACCACCAGGTTGTATTGCTGGCCGCCGCGCAGCGGGTAGTGCACCAGGTGGCAGTGCGGGCCGGCCCACAGCACCGGCGCGTTGATGCGCAGTTCCTCGGGCATGTTGTCGCGCTCGACCACGGCGCGATAGACCACGTGGCCGGTCACGCGCGGCGGATCGCCGATCAGGTGTTCGCGGATCACGGACTTGACGCCGTCGGCGCCCACCACGGCGTCGGCCTGGTAGCGGTTGCCTTCGGTGTCGGTGACCTCCACGCGCTTGCCGTCCTGCGCCACGCCGGCGATCTGCGTCGAGGTGCGAAAGCGGATCAGTGGGTTCTGCTGCACCGCCTCAAGGATGGACAGATGGATGTCGGCGCGGTGGATCACGGCGTAGGGGCCGCCGAAGCGCTCGCGGAAGGCCTCGCCGGTGTCGATGCGCACCACTTCGCGCGCGTCGACCGCGTCCATCATGATGATGTGGTCGGTGAAGACGGAGCGCTGGCGCGCCGTGGCGCCCACGCCCAGCGCGTCGAGCGCGGCGAAGGCGTTGGGGCCGAGCTGGATGCCGGCGCCGATCTCGCCGATGTGCGCGGCCTGTTCCAGCAGTTGCACCGCGATGCCCTGGCGCGTCAGCGCCAGCGCCGCGGCCAGGCCGCCGATGCCGCCGCCCACGACGATGACGGATTGGGGCGGGTTCTTTGCGGGAGTTGCATTCATTGCCAGGTTCCTTGCGTATTCATTCTTGACGGCCGAGGAAGGCGCCTTGCCGTTGCAGTTGCGCCTGCAGCGCCGCCACCGGCACGTCGGCGGGCGCATGGCCGTCGCGCAGCGCCATGGCGGCCGCGGTGCCGGCGGCCTCGCCCATGACGAAGCAACTGCCGCTGACGCGGGCGGCCGACTGGCCTTCGTGCGTCATCGAGGCGCAGCGTCCGGCCACCAGCACGTTGGCGGCGACGCCGGGACCGCGGCGCGGCACCATCATGCGGAAAGGGAGCTGGTTGTAGCCGCGCGATTCCGGAATCGGCGGCCACAGCCATTGCACGTCGCCGGCGGTGTGCATTTCCAGCGGCCAGCCGTTCACGCCGATGCTGTCCTCGAAGTCGGCGCAGCCCAGCACGTCTTCCTTGGTCAGCATGGCCTCGCCGACGATGCGGCGGGTTTCGCGGATGCCGAGCTGCGGCGCGATGTCGAGCACATAGGCGTTTTCGAAGCCCGGCACCTTGGCGCGCAGGAACTTCAGGTATTCGGTGATCTGGCGGCGGCCTTCCAGCTCGCCGGCCGAGAGCGAGGCGGCGTCGGTGCCGTCGGCCGCGCTGCCGTCGGCGTTGGCCAGTTGCGTGACGTTGACGCGCCACTCGTAGTCATGCTTTTGCGGCCGCACGATGGCGCCGCGCCGCGGGAAGGTGAATTCGCCGCTGGCGGCGGCCTGGTCCATCAGTTGGGGAATGGTCTTCCAGGCCTCCTGGGCGCGGGCGCCGTCGACGTTGCCGACCTTGAACATCAGCGTGGGGTAGAGCATGTGGCCGTGCGCGTCGCCCTTTTCGAACGGCAGGCCGCCCCATTGCGCGATGTCGGCGTCGCCCGAGCAGTCGATGAAGACCTTGCCGCGCACCGCGCAGCGGCCGGACTTGGTCTCCAGGAACAGCGCGTCGACATTGCCGGCGGCGTCGCGCGCCAGGCCGGTGGCCAATGCGTGGAACAGGATTTTTGCGCCGCTGTCCTGCACCATGCCGTCGGCGGCGCACTTGAAGGCCGAGATGTCGTAGGCCTGGGCGTGGATCTTGCCCAGGATCAGGTGCGGGTCGTTCAGGCCGTCCAGGGCGCGCATGCGGTCCAGCAGCTCGTCCGTCATGCCGTGCACCACCTGGCGGATGGCGCCGCGCACGTTGGCGTGCAGGCCGCAAAAGTTGGAGACGCCCGCCGCCGTGCCCATGCCGCCGAGAAAGCCATAGCGTTCCACCAGCAGCACGCTGGCGCCGTTGCGGGCGGCGCTGGCAGCCGCCAGGATGCCGGCGGGGCCGCCGCCCAGCACGACAACGTCGTATTCGCCATAGAGCGGCACCTGGCGGGCGGGTTCGGTGAGGGTCATGCTTGTCTCCTTGCTGTCCTGCTTGACTGTCTGGTGGTGCGAAAATGCCGGGCGGCGAGGCCGCCCGTTCACAGGCCTTCTTATTGGCCCTTGATGCCGAGCTTGGTGATGAGCGGTTCCCAGCGCTTGAGCTCATCGTCCATGTAGGCGCGGAACTCGGCCGGGGTGCTGCCCACCGGATCCATGAACTGCGCCTGCAGGCGCTTGACCACCTCGGGGTCGCGGATCGCCTGGATCAGCGCGTCCGACAGCTTCTTCTGGATGTCGGCGGGCACCTTGGACGAAATCACGAAACCGATCCAGGCCGAGCCCTCGATGCCGGGCACGCCGACTTCGGCCAGCGTGGGGATCTCGGGCAGCAGGGTGGAACGCCTGGACGAGGTCACGGCCAGCGCCTTCAGGCGGCCGTCCTTGACCATGCTCATGACCGCGATCGGCGGCAGCGCGGCGAACTGCGTGTCGCCCGACAGCAGCGAAGTCAGCGCGGCCGGCGACGACGGATACGGCACGTGCGTGGCGCGCGCGCCGATCCGCTGCAGCAGCAGTTCCACTGCCAGGTGCGAAACGGTGCCGGCGCCGGGCGAGGGGAAGTTGTACTTGTCCGGGTTCTTCTTGAGCGCCTCCAGCAACTGGCCGACGTTGTCGATGCCGGAGTTGGCCGGCACCACCAGCACGTTGGGCTGGTGCACCGCCAGCGTCAGCGGCGCCAGGTCGGTGGCCGGCGCGTAGGGCAGCTTGTCGAACAGCAGCGTGTTGTTCACCAGCGGGCCGGTGATCGAGACGCCGAAGGTGTAGCCGTCGGGCTTGGCGTTGGCGATGGCGAAGGTGCCGATGTTGCCGCTGGCGCCCGGTTTGTTCTCCACCACCACGGTCTGGCCGAGGATGGCGCCGGCCTTCTCGCCGACGATGCGCGCCACCTGGTCGGGGCTGGAGCCCGGACCGAACGGCACCAGCGCCTTGAGCGGCTGCGACGGCCAGGCGTCGGCGGCCTGCGCCGCGCCCAGCGGCGCCAGGGCCACCAGTCCCAGCGCCAGCGCGCGCGCCGTCAAAGCGCGCGCCCGCGCCAGGGTTGAGGGCTTATGCATGCTTGTCTCCCGCGATCTTCATATTGTTGAAATAGGTCTGCTCATTGGCGATGAAGGCCGCAACCATGGCGCGGTAGGCGGCGTCCACCACCTGGTCCAGGTTTTCGAAGCCCTGGTTGTGGCGCTCGGCCAGGCGCCGCGCTTTTTCGAACACCTCGGCCTGGCGCGCCGGCGCGCTGACCTGGAAGGCGTCGCGCTTGAAGCGCGCGGCGTCCTTGACGTACATGGCGCGTTCGGCGATCAGGCGCACGATCTCGTCGTCCAGGCGGTCGATGTTGGCGCGCACTTCGGCCAGGTTGGCGCACAGCGGGCGGTAGTCCGGGTCGGTGTATTCGCGCAGCGGCGCGCCCTGGGTGTCGGGCTCCTGGCCCGGGGAAACTTGCGAGGTCACTTGATGTAGTCCGGTTGGTTGGCGGGCGCGGCCTGCTGGAAAGCGGGTTGCGCGAGGCAATGTTCGTAGACGCCTACAAGGCGCGGGTAGGCCGACAGGTCGCAGCCCATGCGCTGGGCGTTGGCGACCTGCGGCACGACGCAGCAGTCCGCCAGCGTCGGCGCGTCGCCGAAGCAATAGGCGCCGCCGCCATGGCGCGCCAGCAGCGTCTCGACCGCGGTCAGGCCTTCGCGGATCCAGTGGTGATACCAGGCATTCTTCTGCGCGTCGGTGGCGCCCAGCTCTTCCTGCAGGTAGCGCAGGATGCGCATGTTGTTGACCGGATGGATGTCGCAGGCGATGGCGTTGGAAAGCTCCAGCACGCGGGCGCGTTCGCGCGGCGCGGCCGGGATCAGGCGCGGCTCGGGGTGCGTGGCGTCCAGATAGTCGATGATGGCGAGCGATTGCGACAGTTGGAAATCGCCGTCGGTCAGCAGCGGCACGCCGGCCGACGGATTCCGCGCCACATAGTCCGCGGCGCGCTGTTCCTGCTTGCGCAGGTTCACCGGGGTGATGTCGACCGGCAGGCCCTTGAGCGCCAGCGCGATGCGCACGCGATACGAGGTGGAGCTGTTGAAGAAGCTGTGCAGTTGCATGGGCGGGCTTCCTCAGGCGATCCGCACGCTCAGCGTGCCCAGGCCGTCGACGCCGCCGACCATCGTGTCGCCGCGCACCACCGGGCCCACGCCTTCGGGCGTGCCGGTATAGATCAGATCGCCGGCTTCCAGGCGGAAGTACCGGGACAGGTAGGCGATGGTCTCGGCCACCGACCAGATCAGCTTGCCGATGTCGCTGCGCTGCTTGTCGGCGCCGTTGACCTGCAGCCAGATGCCGGCGCGGTGGATGTCGCGGGCCTGTGCGGCGGGCACCAGTGGACCGATCGGCGCGCTCTGGTCGAAGGCCTTGCCCAGTTCCCACGGGCGGCCGGCCTCGCGCATTTTCATCTGCAGGTCGCGGCGCGTCATGTCCAGGCCGACGGCGTAGCCCCAGACGTGTTGCAGCGCCTGGTCGACGGCTATGTTGGCGCCGCCCTTGCCGATGGCCGCGACCAGCTCGATCTCGTAATGCAGGTTGGCGGTCTCGGGCGGGTAGGGCAGCGACAGCGTGCTGCCCTCGGCCACCGGCACCACGGCGTCGGCCGGCTTGCAGAAGAAGAAGGGCGGTTCGCGGTCGGGATCGAAGCCCATTTCGCGGGCGTGGGCGGCGTAGTTGCGGCCGACGCAATAGACGCGGCGCACCGGGAAGCTGTCCTGGCTGCCGGCGACGGGCACGGCAACGGGGGCGGCGGGATCAAACACAAAAGACATGGGTCACCTTTCTGGAATGCGGCGCCGGGGCCCGTGCGGGCCCCGGCCGGAA
This sequence comes from Colletotrichum falcatum, assembly GCA_019425465.1. Taxonomy (NCBI): domain Eukaryota; kingdom Fungi; phylum Ascomycota; class Sordariomycetes; order Glomerellales; family Glomerellaceae; genus Colletotrichum; species Colletotrichum falcatum. Next base: position 22,971 of record SWKJ01000174.1, on the reverse strand, counting down.
TTGAAATGATGGGAGGGAGCCGCCTTCAGGCGGTGCGTTCTTCGCGCCACAGGCCCAGCGCGTCCTGCACCGGGCGGTCGGAATAGCTGAACAGCGTGGCGTCTTCCAGCGCCGCCAACTGCACCGGCTGCCACGACGGCGCCACGAACACGTCGCGCGGGCCGAAATGGAATTCGGCGTCGCCGATGCGGGCGATGCCGCGGCCTTCCACCACGCTGTAGACGGTGGAGTCGGTGCTGCGATAGGGCTTGCCCTGGAAGCCGGCCGGCAGAAGCTGCATGAAGGTGGCCATGGTGGGCATGGGGTAGCCGCCCGTGGCCGGGTTCAGGTAGCGCAGCTTGACACCGTCCCAGGGGTCGAGCTCGCCGTGGCGGTAGAGCGCGTCCAGCGCCTCGCGGCTGCGCTCGTAGGGATAGTTGAAGATCGGCGAGGTGCCGCCGGTGGCGCGATGCCGCACCGGCGCCATGTTGTGGCCGTAGCGCGCCATGCTGTCGCCTTCGGGACGCGTGACCGGCTGGGTGGCGGACGGATAGTTCTCGGCGAAGCCGGCATCCAGGAAGCGCAGCAGCGGGATGTCCAGGCCGTCCAGCCAGACCACCGGTTCGCCGCCGTCGACGGTCTCGGCGTTGCCGTGGTCGTGCCAGGTCCAGGACGGCGTGATGATGAAGTCGCCCGGATGCATGGTGGTGCGCTCGCCGTTGACGGCGGTGTAGGCGCCGCGGCCCTCGACGATGAAGCGCAGGGCGGACTGGGTGTGGCGGTGGCTGGGCGCGATCTCGCCGGGCAGGATCAGTTGCAGGCCGGCGTACAGGCTCTGCGTGATGCTGGCCTGGCCGGGCAGGCCCGGGTTCTCCAGGATCAGCACGCGCCGCACGGCTTCCTCGGCGCTGATGAGCGAGCCGGAGGCCAGCACGTCGTCGCGCACCTCGTCGTATTTCCAGATGGCGGGCACGCAGCGCGGCGCGGGCTGGCGCGGCACCAGGTTGTGCAGCGACTCCCACAGCGGGGCCATGTGCTTCTGGGCAATGCGGGCGTAATAGGCGGCGCGATCCGCGCCGGGGGGGTGACCGTCGGGCATGCTTGTCTCCTGGGGCCGGCGTCGGGGCCGGCTTCTGTGGGCCCGTCGCGGCGGGCGCGGCGGGGCCTGATATGGAGACGATTATGCGTAACGAGCTATGTGTTTTGAAATGAAATTATCTTATTATCCATATCAATAACTATATGGATAAGAGACCAAAGGGGACTCCATGGACTGGACTCACCGGTTGCGCCTGCGCAATCTGAAAATGCTGCTCAGCCTGGCCCAGACCCGCAACATCAGCCACTCGGCCGCGATGCTCAACACGACCCAGCCGGGGTTGTCGAAGTGGTTGAAGGATCTGGAGGACGACATCGGCCTGCCGCTGTTCGAGCGCCATGCGCGCGGCCTGCGGCCGACGCCGCACGGCGACGTGCTGATCGCGCACGCGCAGCGGGTCGAGGCGCAACTGGACCGCGCCAGCGCCGACATGGCCGCCTTGCGCGAAGGGGGCGGCGGGCGGGTGGTGATCGGCGCGTCCGGCGCGTCGGCGTCGGATACCGTGCCGCTGGCGGTGATGAAGCTGCTCGAACGCATGCCGCAGGCCCGCGTGAAACTGGTGGAAGGCACCACCGACCGCCTGCTGGCGCAACTGGCGCAGGGCGACCTGGACATCGTGGTGGGCCGCTCGGCGCCCGAGCATCACGATCCGGCCATCCGCTTCGAGGCCCTGTACCTGGAGCCGATCCACCTGGTGGCGCGGCCGCGCCATCCGCTGTTCGCGCGGGAGCAGCCGGGCTGGCCTGAGCTGCTGTCATACCGCTGGATCCTGTGGCCCAAGGGCACGCCGATCCGCAACGCGGTCGACGCCGCGCTGGCCGCGGCCGGCCAGGCGCCGCCGGCCGATCACATCGAATCCAATTCGGTCACCATCAACCTCACGCTGATCAACAACAGCGACATGATCGGCGTCGCTTCGCACCGCGCCGCGCTGCGCTTCACGCAGATGAAGGCGATGCGCATCATTCCGATGCGCCTGTCGGGCTTCGGCTCGGTGGCCATGTACTGGCGCGAGGATGCGTTCCGGCCGACCGCCGTGCAGGAGGCGATGGCCGCGCTGCGCAACACGGTGGCCGAGCACGCGCCGGGCGTGACGAGGCTGTGATGGCGCCGTCCGGCCCCGGGCTGAATGCGCTGATCGCGCAATGCCGCCGCCTGGAGGCGGCGCTGCGCGACGAGGCGGGCGCGCCGGACGCATCCGCGTCCATGCACCGTTTCGTTGCCGAGATGGATGCGCGCGCCGCGCCGCCGGGGCTGTGGTCGCCGCTGGCGCTGGCGGTGCTGACGATGGTCGGCGGCATCGGTGTCGGCATCGGCCTGCTGAGCCTGTTGCTGCGCCCGGCCGGCCCGGCGCTGGCGGCCTTCGCGCTGGTGCTGGCCTGCGCCGTCACGGCCCTGGCGCTGGCGATCGGCGTGGTGGCCTTCATGGGCGGCTACAGCCTGGGGCTGGTGCTGCTCAAGCGCACCGCGCTGGCGTTGGCCACTGCCGGCGTGCTGGGCCTGATCGCCTGGTCGCAGGGCGACATGCGCGCGGTCGGCCCGGTGGTCGCGCTGCTGGGCGGCGCGGGCGCGTGGCTGCTGATGAACAGCAATGCGTTCTATGTGTTCGCCGGCTATCGCGTGGCGCTGCGGGTGATGCAGGCGCAGGCGCGGCGGCCGTAAGCGGCCGGCTGCGTGCGCGTGATGGGTGGCGGGGGAGGGGCCGAGGCCGCCGATGCCTCGCGGCGATCCGCGCGCAGGCAGCCGGCGCGTGTCAGCGGCGCGCCGGGCGGCCGCCGTTCACTTCGCGGTGTTGGACCAGCCCTTGGACAGTTCCACCGCCTGGCGCCAGCGCCGCATGCGGGCCTCGCGCACCGAGTCCGGCCAGGACGGTTCGAAGGTGCGCTCGGCCTGCCACTTGGAGGCGAACTCGTCCTGATCCGACCAGAAGCCGACCGCCAGGCCCGCCAAGCCGGCCGCGCCCAGCGCGGTCGATTCGGGCACCCGCGGGCGCACCACCGGCACGCCCAGCAGGTCGGCCTGCATCTGCATCAGCAGGTCGTTGCGGGCGGCGCCGCCGTCCACCCGCAGCTCGGTCAGCGCGATACCGCTGTCGCCGTTCATGCAGGTCAGCAGTTCGGCGCTCTGCAGCGCGATGGATTCGAGCGTGGCGCGGGCGATGTGGGCGCGGGTGGTGCCGCGCGTCAGGCCCACCAGGGTGCCGCGGGCGTAGGGGTCCCAGTGCGGCGCGCCCAGGCCGGCGAAGGCCGGCACCATGAAGACGTCATCGGTGTCGGCCACGCTGGCGGCCAGCGATTCGATTTCCTCGGAACGCTGGATGATGCCCAGGCCGTCGCGCAGCCATTGCACCGCGGCGCCGGCGACGAACACGCCGCCTTCCAGCATGTAGGCCGGACGCCAGCCTGGCTGGCCTTGCGCCGGCAGGCCCCAGCCGACGGTCGACAGCAGGTGGTTGCGCGACTGCACCGGCTTGTCGCCCACGTTCATCAGCATGAAGCAGCCGGTGCCGTAGGTGTTCTTGGCCATGCCCGGCTTGAAGCAGGCCTGGCCGAAGGTGGCGGCCTGCTGGTCGCCGGCCACGCCGGCGATGGGAATCGAGCCGCCCAGCCATTCGGGCAGGGACTCGCCCACCACCGCGCTGCTGGGCGCGATGGAGGGCAGCACGCTGCGCGGAATGTTGAGCAGCGCCAGGATCTCGTCGTTCCAGTCCTGCGTGTGCAGGTCGAACAGCATAGTGCGCGAGGCGTTGCTGGGGTCGGTGCTGTGCACCGCGCCGCCGGTCAACTGCCAGATCAGCCAGGTGTCGACGGTGCCGAAGGCCAGTTCGCCGCGCTCGGCCTTCTGGCGCGCGCCGGGCACGTGATCCAGCAGCCAGGCCAGCTTGGTGCCCGAGAAATAGGCGTCCAGCACCAGCCCGGTGCGCGATTGCAGGAAGTCGGCGTGGCCGTCCTGGCGCAACTGGTCGCACATCGGCGCGGTGCGGCGGTCCTGCCAGACGATGGCGCGGGCCAGCGGGCGGCCGCTGGCGCGGTCCCAGATCAGGGTGGTTTCGCGCTGGTTGGTGATGCCGATGGCGGCCACGTCGGCGGCGCTGGCGGCGGCGTTGCGCAGGGCCTCGCGCGCCACGTCCAACTGGCTGTGCCAGATCTCGCCGGGGTCATGTTCGACCCAGCCCGGCCGCGGATAGTGCTGGCGGAATTCACGTTGGCCGATGCCGCGCACCACGCCATCGCGATCGAACACGATGGCGCGGGAGCTGGTGGTGCCCTGGTCCAGGGCTAGGACAAATTCATTCGTCGTCACTGTTCTTGGCGCCGTTCAGGTGTGCCCCGGCCAGCGGGTCGAGGCGTCTAAAGGAAAAGACCGAAGCCGCGCACAGCAGGCCGATGACGATGAAGCCGACGATCACGTCGCCCACCACCAGGCTTTCCGCCCCGCGCAGGGTCATGCTGATGTTCAGGGTCACCGCGGCCACGCCCACGCCCAGGCTGATGCCGAGCTGCTGCGCCATGGCGGCGAAACTGCTGGCGCGGCTCATCTTGGCCGGGGGAATGTCGGCATAGGTTAGCGTATTTACGCCGGTGAACTGCAGCGAGCGGAAGAAGCCGCCGACCAGCAGGATGGCGATCATCAGCCAGACCGGGGTGGTGGGGGTGAACGTGGCGCAGACCACGATGAAGGCGCCGGTCAGCACCGCGTTCACGGTCAGCACGCGGCGAAAGCCGAAATGCCTGACGATGGGCGTGGCGACGAATTTCATCAGCAGCGCGCCGGCGGCGCTGGCGAAGGTGATCAGGCCGGCCGAGAACGGCGACAGGCCGAAGCCCACCTGCAGCAGCATGGCCAGCAGGAAGGGCGTGGCGCCGACCGCGAAGCGGCACAGGTTGCCGCCCAGCGTCGAGATGGCGAAGGTCGGGATGCGCATCAGCGCCAGATCGATGATGGGGTGTTCGGTGCGGCGCGCATGCCAGCCGTAGAGCAGGCCGCAGACGATGCCGACCGCGATCAGGCCCAGCAGCATCGGCAGCGGCATGACGTCGCGGCCGATGGCCTCGAAGCCGCTGACCAGCGTGGCCAGGCACACCGCGCTGAGCAGGAAGCCGAGCCAGTCCAGGCGCGGCGCCGATTCTTCCTTGATCTCGGCCACGTAGCGCAGCACCAGCGCGATGCCGAGCACGCCGATGGGGATGTTGATCAGGAAGATCCAGTGCCACGACATGTACGTGACCATGAAACCGCCCAGCGGCGGCCCGATCACCGGCCCCAGCAGCGCCGGGATCGACAGGAACGACATGGCTTTCAACAGATCCTGCTTGGGCACCGTGCGCAGCAGGATGATGCGGCCCACCGGCACCATCATGGCCCCGGCCATGCCCTGCACCACCCGGGCGATGACCAGTTGCGGCAGGTCCTGCGACAGGGCGCAGGCCACGGAACTGAGGGTGAACAGGCCGATGGCGGCGATGAAGACGCGGCGCGCGCCGTAGCGGTCGGCGGCCCAGCCGCTGACCGGCACGAACACGGCCACCGACAGCAGGTAGGAGGTGATGGCCACGTTCAACCGCACCGGGGTCGATCCCAGGGCCCGCGCCATGGCCGGCAGGGCGGTGGCGACCACCGTGGCGTCCAGCATCTGCATGAACAGCGCACAGCCGACGATGAAGGGAATCATGCGCGCCGCGCGCACCGCGTCCGGGGTCGAGGGAGGAGCGGGATTGGCTGCGGCTGCGGATTCGGCTGACATGGCGGAGGGGGGCGGTGGGACCCGGAAGATTGTAACGCCGGCTCCCGGCCCCGCGTGCAGTAAACTCCTGGTATCCGAAACCCACTGAAATTGGTGCCATGGCAACCAACTACGAATCCGAGATCACCAAGTTCCTCAAAGACTACAAGCAGTCGCACCCTGGCACCGAAGAACGCCAGCGCGAAGGCCGTGCGCGTCTGTGGGACAAGCCGCAGGACGCGGAGCTGCTGGAAGGCTTCCGCGCCGCCCGCGTGCCGCAAAAGCCGTACGTGTATCAGGCCGACTGATACCGTTGCGGCAGCCATGGCCCACACCCCCTCCGTCCCGGGCGACGCCCTGGCCGCGCTAGTGGAACCGTCCGTCGACAGCACGCCCGATACCGTTGACAGCGTCGCGTTCGCGCGCCTGTACGGCGAGCCGCTGTTCCAGATGCCGACGGACCTGTACATCCCGCCGGACGCGCTGGAGGTGTTCCTCGAAGCCTTCGAGGGGCCGCTGGACCTGCTGCTCTACCTGATCCGCAAGCAGAACTTCAACGTGCTGGACATCCCCATGGCGGATGTCACGCGGCAGTATCTGTCCTATGTGGAACAGATCCGCATCCACAACCTGGAGCTGGCCGCCGAGTATCTGCTGATGGCGGCCATGCTCATCGAGATCAAGTCGCGCATGCTGCTGCCGGTCAAGAAGACCGACACCGGCGAAGAGCCCGAGGATCCGCGCGCCGAGCTGGTGCGCCGCCTGCTCGAGTACGAGCAGATGAAGCTGGCCGCGCAGAAGCTCGACGCGCTGCCCCAGTTGGGCCGCGACTTCGTCACCAGCCATGCGGTCGCCGACCTGAGCGTCGAGCGCATGCTGCCCGAGGTCAGCGTCGACGACCTGCGCGCCGCGTGGGCCGACATCATGAAGCGCGCCAAGCTCAACCAGCACCATCACATCACCCGCGAACAGCTTTCGGTGCGCGACCACATGACGCACATCCTGCGGCGCCTGAACGACGTGCGCTTCATGGAGTTCGGCGACCTGTTCATGGAACGGGTGCGCGAGGGCGCGCCGGCCGCCGTGGTGGTGGTGCACTTCATCGCCATGCTGGAACTGGCGCGCGAATCGCTGCTGGAAATCACCCAGGCCGAGCCTTACGCGCCCATCTACGTGCGCCTGGCCTACACCAGCGTCGCGGCGGTCGCGGCCTGATCCGATTCCCCCGGGCTGTGCGCCCAACCCCGGAGATCCCCTTGAAAGTCGTCCACACCATCCAGGAATTGCGCGACCACCTGCGCGGCCAGAACCGCGTCTCGTTCGTGCCCACCATGGGCAACCTGCACGAAGGCCACCTGGCGCTGATGAAGCTGGCGCGCCAGCACGGCGACCCGGTGGTCGCCAGCATCTTCGTGAACCGCCTGCAGTTCGGGCCGAACGAGGATTTCGACCAATACCCGCGCACCCTGGCCGCCGATATCGAGAAGCTCGAACGCGAGCGCGACGTGTACGTGCTGTTCGCGCCCAACGAGCGCGAGATGTACCCCGAACCGCAGAATTTCCGCGTGCAGCCGCCGGACGACCTGGGCGACATCCTCGAAGGCGAATTCCGCCCCGGCTTCTTCGCCGGCGTCAGCACCGTGGTGCTCAAGCTGTTCTCCTGTGTCCAGCCGCGGGTCGCCGTGTTCGGCAAGAAGGACTACCAGCAACTGATGGTGGTGCGCAACATGTGCCGCCAGTTCCAACTGCCGGTGGAAGTGCTGGCGCACGAGACCGTGCGCGCCGACGACGGCCTGGCGCTGTCGTCGCGCAACCGCTACCTGAGCGAGGCCGAGCGCGCCGAGGCCCCGGCCCTGTACGCCGCCCTGCACAACGTCGGCCAGCGCCTGGCCGCCGGCGAGCGCGACGCCGCGAGGCTGGAGCGCGAGGCCACCCAGCAACTGACCGATCGCGGGTGGAAGGTCGACTACATCGCCCTGCGCCGCCAGCGCGACCTCAAGCGTCCGGAAGCTGCCGACCTCCAGGCGGGCGAGCCGGTGGTGGTGCTGGCCGCCGCCAAGCTGGGCGCGACCCGCCTGATCGACAACCTGGAGCTGGCCTACACGGCCTGAGCCGGTTGCGCCGCGGCCGGCTCAGGCCGGGCCGCGCACCCCTGGCAAAATTGCCAGCTTATGTCGCCGGCGAGGGCGGGGCAGACTCTCTGCAAGTCATCATTGCAGAGCCATTCCATGCACGTTCCCCGCGCCGACCTCGATCGCCTCCTGTCCGCCCTGACGCCGCGCGAGCGCCAGATCGTCGCCTATGTCGCGGCTGGCCGTCCGAACAAGGTCATCGCGATTGACCTGGACATTTCCCTGCGCACCGCCGAGGCCCACCGCGCCCGGATCTTCGCCAAGCTGGGCGTGCGCAACGCCATGCAACTGGCCTGCCGGCTGTGCGCCTTTGGGCAACCGGGCGTGTCGCCGGTGCTGGGAGCGCCATTGCCGTGCGGGTCGGAGGCTGGGGCGCCGGTCGCCCCGCCGCCCGAGCCCGCTGCGGATACGCCCGCGTCAGACACGCGCTATGCGCTGCGGGCGGAGCGGGTCGATGCCATCCTCGCGGATTGCTGCGCAGCACTTATCAATAAAGGATACTGGAGTAAGTAGGCACTTACTTTTCGAGGGTGGCCAACCGCCCCTCGGCTTTCATCGGTCCAGGAGGCCGCCCCAAAAACCAAGGGCCTGGCGGATGCGTCATCCGGCAGGCCCTGCGGGAGATGGCCAGGCCGGGCTGGATACCCGGCCCGCCGCGCTCAGGGGCATTGAGGCGCCTGGGCCTTGGCCAGTTCGTCGATCGGATCCAGGTCCGGCTGGCGGGTCAGGTTGTAGTTCAGGTTGGGCGACTGGCCGCCGATGGAGCGCACGCGCAGCACGTTGTTGGCGGCGACCACGAATTCGACCCGCATGTTGCCCTTGCTGTCGAGCAGCAGGACGCGCGGCGGGCGCTCGTCGGTGGCGTCCCAGCAGCCTTGCTCGACGATCGGCGCGGCCTTCTGGGGATCGTTTTCCAGGTAGGCGGTGCGGCCGCGCCAGCGGCCGTTGGGCGCCAGGGTCAGGGTGACGCGCTGCGCCGTGCACTGCATGGCGGGCGAGAAACACGGCAGCGTACCCATGTAGGTCTGCGGCTGCGGCACCAGGCTGTTGGCGGCGGCGCTCTGCGTCGCGGCGGGCGCCGGGGCGGGCGCCGCGCCGGCGCTGGCGCCGCTGCTCGCGCCTTCCGGCACGGGCTGGCCATCCTCGGTGGTGGCGCCCTGGGCCGCGGCGGCCTGGGTCGGGGTCTTCTTCTGGTCGGGCTTCAGCGCGATCTGCACCTGCGACGGCGCCCGCAGCACGGTGCGGTAGCCGGCGCCGGAACCCTGGTACTGGGCGTCGGTGACGGTGCTTTCGACCGGGGGATCGTAATAGCCTTCGGTGCGTTGCTGGGCGCAGCCCGCGGCTGCCAGCGCCGTGCCCGCTAACAGCAGCCCCATCATGCTGAGTTTGCGGGGGCGGGTAAGGATTTCGACGCGCGCGGCCATGGCAGCTGATCCGTAAGTTGAGTCTGTCTCCGATTTTACGCACTTATGCGAAGATTCGATACGTTCCCCACCATCCTGAAAGGCGTTGCCGGCACTTTATGCACAAATTACGACACGGCTCCTGGCAGCCCGCCCGCCGTCCTGCCGTCCGCGCTCGTCCGCCGGCGCGGCGGACCGCGCCGCGAGGGCGCGCATGACGCTGTGGCATGTCTTGCCGGTGCCCCTGGCGGCGTTTGTCGCGCTGGCCGCGCTGGCCGGCCTGCTGGTCGGCGGCTGGCTGACGCAGGTCACCTACCGCCTGCCGCGCATGATGGAACGCGAGTGGCAGGCGCAGTGCCAGGAAGCGGCGGGCAATGCCCGGCCGGCGATCGACTCCGACCTGCGGGCGCCGGCCGCGCATTGTCCGAGCTGCGAGGCGCCGGTGACGGGCTGGCGCCGCCTGCCGCTGCTGGGCTGGCTGGCGCTGCGCGGCCGTTGCGCCGCGTGCGGCGCCCCGATCGGTTGGCGCTATCCCGCCATCGAGGCGATCACCTGCATCCTGTTCGCCGCCTGCGCCTGGCGTTTCGGCGCCACGCCCATCGCGTTGTGCGCCATGGGCTTGTCGGCGGCGCTGGTGGCGCTGGCCTGGATCGATCTGGAATCGACCCTGCTGCCGGACGCGATCACGCTGCCGCTGACCTGGGCCGGCCTGCTCGTGAATCTGTTCGACGCCTTCACGCCGCTACCGATGGCGGTAGTGGGCGCGGTGGCCGGCTACCTGTTCCTGTGGGTTATCTTTCATGCATTCCGCCTGCTGACCGGCCGCGAAGGCATGGGCTACGGCGATTTCAAGCTGCTGGCGGCGCTGGGGGCCTGGTTCGGTGTCGGCGCCTTGCCAATGCTGCTGCTGGGCGCCTCGGTGGTCGGCGTGGTGGTGGGCGGCGCCCTGACGCTCGGCGGCCGGGCACGCCGCGGCCAGGCCTTGCCGTTCGGCCCATACCTGGCGCTGGCGGGCGTGGCCGTGCTGCTGTTGGGCGGCGAGCAAGGCCTGGGATGGTTGCTGCATTGAACGCGCGTCCGCCCCGCGGCGGCGCGCGCCCGGTGGGACGCAGGGGCGGCGGGGAGCAGGGCGCACACGAAGGACGAACATGTTCAAGATCGGTCTGACAGGGGGCATCGGCTCGGGCAAATCGCGAGTGGCCGACTTGCTGGGCGAATGGGGCGCATCGGTGGTCGATACCGATGAGATCGCGCGCGCGCTGACCGCGGCCGGCGGCGCGGCGATGCCCGCCATCGAACGCGAGTTCGGGCCCGACGCGTTGACGCCGGCAGGCGCTCTCGATCGCGACTGGATGCGCGAGCGCGCGTTTGCCGATCCGCAGGTGCGCCTGCGCCTGGAAGCCATCCTGCATCCGGCCATCGGCCACGAAACCGAACGCCAGGCCGAGGCCGCGCGCGGCGTCTATCTGGTGTTCGTGGTGCCGTTGCTGGTCGAGTCCATCGGGCGCTGGCGCCGCCGCGTCGACCGCATCTGCGTGGTCGATTGCGATCCCGACACCCAGGTGGCCCGGGTGCGCTCGCGCAGCGGGCTGACGGACTCAGCCATCCGGCGTATCATGGCGGCACAGGCTGCGCGGGCGGACCGGCTCGAGGTCGCGGACGACGTCATCGACAATGGCGGCGCGACATTGCCGGAGCAATTGCGCGCGCAGGCGAAGACCCTGCATGATCGCTGGCTCAAGCTGGCGGCCACCACGGGCCGGCAAGCTTCGGGCTTGGCCGGCACCCCTGAATAATCTCGGCCCGCCGGCCGACCTCTGATGGGCCTGTTTACAAGCGTGATTGTTTACGAATATCCCTTCAACGAGCGCATCCGCGCCTACCTGCGGCTCGAATACCTGTTCGACAGGCTGTTCTTCTTTGCGCGCGAGGGGGATTCACGCCAGCACCAGGTTGCCGTCACCTCGCTGTTCGATCTGCTCGATGTCTGCGAACGCACCGATGTGAAAGGCTCGGTGCTGCAGGACCTCGAACGCCAGCGCGTCGCGCTGGTTGGGTTGCGCGACCACCCCGGGGTGGCGCAGGACGCGCTCGAAGGCATGCTGCGCGAACTCGAAAAGGTGGCTTCGGCCCTGGCGGCGCCCGGCAAGACCGGCCAGTCGCTGCGCGAGAACGAATGGCTCACCAGCCTGCGCGGGCGCCTGGCGGTGCCCGGCGGCGCGACTCAGGTCGACATGCCGTCGTACTACGCCTGGCAGCATAAGTCCGAAGCCGCGCGCTGCGCGGACCTGCAGGCCTGGCTGGCGCCCTTCACCGCCCTGAACGACGGCCTGACCCTGGCGCTGCGCCTGTTGCGCGAGTCAGGCCGCAAGATCGACATCGTGGCCGAACAGGGCGCTTACCAGGAGATGCTGGGCGGCAAGCAGTACCAACTGCTGCGCGTCTGGGTCGATCCGGCGCAGGGGGTCTTTCCCGAGATCAGCGCGAATAAGTACATGATCTGGATCCGCTTTTCGACGCAGGACGGCGAATTCAAGCCCCAGCAGGTGGCGCGCAGCATCCCCTTCCAGATCACGCTCTGCAATTCGTAGCCCGTCGGGCGCGAGCGGGGGGCATCCCGCCCCGATTCCTGTTGCGGCCGATTTCAGCGGTAACGGACAATGGCTGAAATGTCGGTCGTCTAGGTCACAATACGGCTTTCTCCGTCAGTGCCGGAACCGTATCCCATGTCCGATAGCCGTCCCGTTTCGTCGCCTTCCCGCTGGACCCGCCGCAGAATCATCGGGTTGGCGGTGCTTTTGCTGGTGGTCGCCGGCATCGCCTGGCTGGCGCTGCGGCCGGCCGCCAAGCCGGGTGGCGCGGGCGGCGGGCGTCCGGGCGCGGGCGGACGGCCCAACATGGCCGCGGCCATGGCCAACCTGGCCGTGCCGGTGCGCGTGGCCAGCGCCGTCACGCAGGACATCGATATCTACCTGAAGTCCCTGGGCACCGTCACGGCCTACAACACCGTCACCGTGCGCAGCCGCGTCAGCGGCGAACTGGTCGACGTGCCGTTCCAGGAAGGCCAGCAGGTCAAGGCCGGCGACCTGCTGGCGCAGGTCGACCCGCGCGCCTTCCAGGTGGCCCTGGACCAGGCCCGCGGCACCCAGATGCAGAACCTGGCGCTGCTGGAGAACGCGCGCCGCGACCTGCAGCGCTATCAGGCCCTGTTCAAGCAGGACTCGATCGCCAAGCAGCAGGTCGACACCCAGGCGGCGCTGGTGCGGCAATACGAAGGCACCATCAAGAGCGACCAGGCCAATGTCGACAATGCCCGCCTGCAACTGGACTACGCCCGCATCACGGCGCCGATCAGCGGCCGCCTCGGCCTGCGCCAGGTCGACCGCGGCAACCTGGTGTCCAGCTCGGACACCAACGGCCTGGTGGTGATCACGCAGACCCAGCCGATCTCGGTGGTGTTCACGCTGCCCGAGACGCAATTGCCCGAAGTGCGCGCCGAACTGGCCCAGGGCCACACCCTGGCGGTGGAGGCCTATGACCGCGCCGACACCCGCCGCATCGCGTCCGGCACGCTGGAGACGCTGGACAATCAGATCGACGTCACCACCGGCACCCTCAAGCTCAAGGCAAAGTTCGACAACCAGGACGACGCGCTGTTTCCCAACCAGTTCGTCAACGTGCGCCTGCACGTGCTGACGCGCAAGGGCGTGACCGCGATTCCGACGGCGGCGGTGCAGCAGGGCTCGGCCGGCGCCTTCGTGTTCCTGGTGCAGCCGGACAATACCGTGCAGGTCAGGCAGGTCAAGCTGGGCGCCATCAACAATGGCATGGTGGCCGTCAACGAGGGCCTGCAGCCGGGCGACCGTGTCGTCACCGAGGGCACCGACCGCCTGCGCGCCGGCGCCAAGGTCGAGGTCGTGGGAGGGGGCGAGGTGATCCCCGCCGCCAAGGACAAGTCGCTGGGCGGGGGCGCGCCGGCGGGCACCACGCCCGCCACGCGCTGATCGAGGGGCCGCCCCGTGAGCCCGTCGCGCCTGTTCATCCTGCGGCCCGTGGCCACCACGCTGTCGATGGTGGCCATCCTGATCGCGGGCTTCATCGCCTACCGCATGTTGCCGGTGTCGGCGCTGCCCGAGGTCGACTACCCCACCATCCAGGTGACCACGCTGTATCCGGGCGCCAGCCCGGACGTGATGACGTCGCTGGTGACTTCGCCGCTGGAACGGCAGTTCGGCCAGATGCCGGGCCTGAACCAGATGTCGTCGACCAGTTCGGGCGGCGCCTCGGTCATCACCATGCAGTTCAACCTGACGCTGCCGCTGGACGTGGCCGAGCAGCAGGTGCAGGCCGCCATCAACGCGGCATCCAACCTGCTGCCCAGCGACCTGCCGGTGCCGCCGACCTACAACAAGGTCAATCCGGCCGACGCGGCGGTGCTGACGCTGGCCATCACCTCGCCCACCATGCCCTTGCCGCAGGTGCGCGATCTGGTCGATACGCGGGTGGCGCAGAAGCTGTCGCAGATTCCGGGCGTGGGCCTGGTGAGCGTGGCGGGCGGGCAGCGCCCGGCCGTGCGGGTGCAGGTCAATCCGCAGGCGCTGGCGGCCAACGGCCTGGGGCTGACCGACCTGCGCACCGCGGTGGTGGGCGCCAACGTCAACCAACCCAAGGGCAACCTGGACGGGCCGCTGCGCTCGACCACCATCAACGCCAATGACCAGCTCAAGTCGCCGACCGACTACAACGACCTGATCATCGCCTACAAGAACAACGCGCCGCTGCGCCTGTCGGACGTGGCGCGCGCGGTCGAGGGCGCCGAGGACACGCGCCAGGCGGCCTGGGCCGGCGACAAGCCGGCCATCCTGCTGAACATCCAGCGCCAGCCCGGCGCCAACGTCATCGACGTGGTCAACCGCATCCAGGCGCTGCTGCCGCAATTGCGCGCCGCGCTGCCGGCCACGCTGGACGTGACGGTGGTGTCGGACCGCACCCAGACCATCCGCGATTCGGTGGCCGACGTGCAGTTCGAGATGCTGCTGGCGGTGGCGCTGGTGGTGATGGTGACCTTCGTGTTCCTGCGCAGCCTGACCGCGACGCTGATTCCCAGCGTGGTGGTGCCGCTGTCGCTGGTGGGCACCTTCGGCATCATGTACCTGGCCGGCTTCTCCATCAACAACCTGACGCTGATGGCGCTGACCATCGCCACCGGCTTCGTGGTGGACGACGCCATCGTCATGATCGAGAACATCGCCCGCCACATCGAAGAGGGCGAGACGCCGTTGCAGGCCGCGCTCAAGGGCGCGCAGCAGATCGGTTTCACGCTGATCTCGCTGACCTTCTCGCTGATCGCGGTGCTGATTCCGCTGCTGTTCATGACCGAGGTGGTGGGGCGGCTGTTCCGCGAGTTCGCCATCACGCTGGCGGTGTCGATCCTGATTTCGCTGGTGGTGTCGCTGACGCTGACGCCGATGATGTGCGCGCGCCTGCTGCGTGCCGAATCCGAGCAGAAGCACGGGCGCTTTCACCAGGTCACCGGCGCCTTTATCGACCGCACCATTGCCGCCTACGACCGCATGCTGCAGAAGGTGCTGCGGCACCAGCCGTTGACGCTGCTGGTGGCCCTGGCCACCTTCGCGCTGACGGTGCTGCTGTACATCCTGGTTCCCAAGGGCTTTTTCCCGCAGCAGGACACGGGACTGATCCAGGCCATCACACAGGCGCCGCAGTCCATTTCGTTCACCGCCATGGCCGAGCGCCAGCAGGCGGCGGCGCGGCTGGCGCTGGACGATCCGGACGTGCAGGCGGTGTCGTCCTTCATCGGCGTGGACGGCAGCAACGCCACCCTCAGCGCCGGGCGCATGCAGATCGCGCTCAAGCCGCAGGCCGAGCGCAACGGCGACCTGCGCACGGTCATGGCGCGGCTGCAGGAAGCCTTCGGCAAGCAGGACGGCCTGACCGTCTACATGCAACCGGTGCAGGACCTGACCATCGAGGACCGCGTCAGCCGCACCCAGTACCAGATGACCCTGTCCAATCCGGACCTGAAGGTGCTGAGCGAATGGACGCCCAAGCTGATCGACCGGCTGCGCCAGGTGCCGGGCCTGAAGGACGTGACCGATGACCTGCAGGACGACGGCCTGCAGACCTGGGTCGAAATCGACCGCGACGCGGCCTCGCGCCTGGGCATCACGGCGGCGGTGGTGGACGAGGCGCTGTACGACGCCTTCGGCCAGCGCCTGATCTCGACCATCTTCACCCAGTCCAACCAGTACCGCGTGGTGCTGGAGGTGCAGCCGCAGTTCCAGATGAATCCGGCCTCGCTCGGCCAGATCCACGTCCCGACCTCGACCGGCGCGCAGGTGCCGCTGTCGTCGATTGCCCGCATCACCGAGGGCAAGACGGTGCTGGCGGTGAACCGGCTGGACCAGTTCCCGATGGTCACGGTGTCGTTCAATCTGGCGCAGGGCGCATCGCTGTCGGCCGCGGTCGAGGCAATCACCGCGGCCGAGGCCGAGATCGGCATGCCGGCCAGCGTCGAGACGCGCTTCCAGGGCGCGGCGCTGGCGTTCCAGAATTCGCTGTCGAGCACGCTGTGGCTGATCCTGGCGGCCATCGTCACCATGTACATCGTGCTGGGCGTGCTGTACGAAAGCTACATCCACCCGATCACCATTCTGTCGACGCTGCCGTCGGCCGGCGTGGGGGCGCTGCTGGCGCTGCTGATCAGCGGCACCGAGCTCGACATGATCGGCATCATCGGCATCATCCTGCTGATCGGCATCGTCAAGAAGAACGCCATCATGATGATCGACTTCGCGCTCGACGCCGAGCGCAAGCGCGGCCTGTCGCCGCGCGCGGCGATCCATGAGGCGGCGCTGCTGCGTTTCCGGCCGATCCTGATGACCACGCTGGCGGCGCTGTTCGGCGCGCTGCCGCTGATGCTGTCCACGGGCACGGGCGCCGAGCTGCGCCAGCCGCTGGGCCTGGTGATGGTGGGCGGGCTGCTGTTGAGCCAGGTGCTGACGCTGTTCACCACGCCGGTGATCTACCTGATGTTCGACCGCATGTCGCGGCGCTGGCGCGGCATGCGCGAGGCGCGCGCCGGGAGCGCGCCGTGATCCTGTCGGCGCCCTTCATCGTCCGGCCGGTGGCGACCACGCTGCTGTCGCTGGCGGTCGTGCTGGCGGGCATGCTGTCGTTCTTCCTGTTGCCGGTGGCGCCGCTGCCGCAGATGGATATTCCCACCATCTCGGTGTCGGCCAGCCTGCCCGGCGCCAGCCCGGAGACCATGGCGTCCAGCGTCGCCACGCCGCTGGAGCGCTCGCTGGGCAGCATCGCCGGCGTGACCGAGATGACTTCCAGCAGCACGCAGGGCTCGACCCGCGTGACGCTGCAGTTCGACCTGTCGCGCGACATCAACGGCGCCGCGCGCGACGTGCAGGCGGCCATCAACGCCGCCCGCTCGCTGCTGCCGACCAGCCTGCGCAGCAACCCCACGTACCACAAGTCCAATCCCTCGGACGCGCCCATCATGACGCTGGCGATGACGTCCGACACCCTGAGCCAGGGCCAGATGTACGACCTGGCCTCGACCATCGTGGCGCAGAAGCTGGCGCAGGTCGATGGCGTGGGCGAGGTCACGGTGGGCGGCAGTTCGCTGCCGGCGGTGCGCGTGACGGTGCTGCCGGGCGCGCTGGCCAATCGCGGGGTGTCGCTGGACGAAGTGCGCACGGCGCTGGCCAATGCCAATGCCAACCGGCCCAAGGGCGTGCTGGAAAACGACCAGTACCACTGGCAGATCATGGTCAACGACCAGCTCAGCCGCGCCGAACAGTACCGGCCGCTGATCGTGGCCTGGCGCGACGGCGCGCCGGTGCGGGTGTCGGACGTGGCCAGGGTCGAGGACTCGGTCGAGGACCTGTACCAGACCGGCTTCTACAATCAGCGCAACGCGATCCTGATGATCGTGCGGCGCCAGGCCGACGCCAACATCATCGAAACCGTGGACGCGGTGCGCGCGCAACTGCCGACGCTACTGGCGCTGATGCCGGCCGACGTGCAACTGACCGTGGCGCAGGACCGCACCCCCAGCATCCGCGCCTCGCTGCACGAGGCCGAGCTGACGTTGATCATCGCGGTGGGCCTGGTGGTGCTGGTGGTGCTGCTGTTCCTGCGGCGCTGGCGCGCGGCCATCATCCCCAGCGTCGCGGTGCCGGTGTCGCTGATCGGCACCTTCTGCGTCATGTATCTGTGCGGCTTCACGCTCAACACCATCTCGCTGATGGCGCTGATCGTGGCCACCGGCTTCGTGGTGGACGATGCCATCGTGGTGCTGGAGAACATCATGCGGCACGTCGAGAACGGCATGTCGCCGATGCGGGCGGCGCTGCGCGGCTCGCGCGAGGTGGGCTTCACGGTGCTGTCGATGAGCCTGTCGCTGGTGGCGGTGTTCATCCCGATCCTGCTGATGGGCGGGGTGGCGGGGCGCCTGTTCCGGGAATTCGCGGTGACGCTGTCGGCATCCATCATGGTGTCGCTGGTGGTGTCGCTGACGCTGACGCCGATGATGTGCGCGCGCCTGCTCAAGGCCGAGCCCAAGGAACCGAAGCCGCCCGGCCGGCTGGCGCGCTGGGCCGAGGGCGGCTTTGCCTGGATGCAGGACGGCTACCGCCGCAGCCTGGCGTGGGCGCTGGCCCATGGCCGGCTGATGATGCTGGTCCTGGCGGCGGCGGTGGGCCTGAACGTGTACCTGTACACCGTCGTGCCCAAGGGCTTCTTCCCGCAGCAGGACACCGGCCAGTTGCTGGGCTTTTTCCGGGTGGACCAGGGCACGTCGTTCCAGGCCACGGTGCCCAAGCTGGAGGCCTTGCGCAAGGTGGTGCTGGCCGATCCGGCGGTGCAGAGCATGACCGGCTACGCCGGCGGGCGCGGCGGCAGCAACAGCAGCTTCATGCAGATCCAGCTCAAACCGCTGGGCGAGCGCAATGTCTCGGCCGAGCAGGTCATCAACCGCCTGCGGGCGCGGCTGCAGAACATGCCGGGCGCGCGCATGTTCCTGGTGGCGCAGCAGGACATCCGCGTCGGCGGCCGCCAGAGCCAGGGTTCCTATGACTACACGCTGATGTCCGGCGACCTGCAACTGCTGCGTTCGTGGATGCCCAAGGTGCAGCAGGCCATGGCGAAGGTGCCCGAGATCACCGACGTCGATACCGACGTCGAGGACAAGGGCCGCGAGATCAACCTGGTGATCGACCGCGACGCCGCCACCCGGCTGGGCGTGAGCATGGCGACGATCTCGACCGTGCTGAACAATTCCTTCAGCCAGCGCCAGGTGTCGGTGATGTACGGGCCGCTGAACCAGTACCACGTGGTGCTGGGGGTGGACCCGAAGTTCGCGCAGGACATCGAGTCGCTCAAGCAGGTCGAGGTCATCACCGCCAGCGGGGCGCGGGTGCCGATGGCGGCCTTCGCCCGCTTCGAGAACGCCAATGCGCCGCTGAGCGTGCAGCATCAGGGCCTGTTCGTCGCCGATACGGTGTCGTTCAGCCTGGCGCCGGGCGTGTCGCTGGGCCAGGCCACCGCCGCCATCGATGCGGCGGTGGCGCGCATCGGCCTGCCGTCGGACCAGATTCAGGCCGGCTTCCAGGGCACGGCGGCGGTGCTGCAGCAGACGCTGGCGCAGCAGCCGTGGCTGATCCTGGCGGCGCTGGTCACCATGTATATCGTGCTGGGCATCCTGTACGAGAGCTTCGTGCATCCGCTGACGATCCTGTCGACGCTGCCGTCGGCCGGGCTGGGCGCGTTGCTGGCCTTGCTGCTGGTGCGCATGGACTTCACGCTGATCGCGCTGATCGGGGTGTTCCTGCTGATCGGCATCGTCAAGAAGAATGCCATCATGATGGTCGATTTCGCGCTGGAGGCCGAGCGCAACCAGCACATGGCGCCGCGCGAAGCCATCTTCCAGGCCTGCCTGACGCGCTTCCGGCCGATCATGATGACCACCATGGCCGCCATCTTTGGCGCGTTGCCGCTGGTGTTGGCCACGGGGCCGGCGTCGAGATGCGCCAGCCGCTGGGCATTACCATCGTGGGCGGACTGGTGCTGAGCCAGATCCTGACGCTGTACACCACGCCGGTGGTCTATCTTTACCTTGACCGTTTCCGCCTCTGGGCCGCGCGCGGGCGCGCCCGGCGCGGCGGGGCCGCTTCGATAGAACAACTATGATCCGCAACGCCAAGCCTTTCCCTTCCGCCTTCCTGCCGCGCGCCGGCATCACCCTGGCGCTGTGCGCGGCGCTGGCCGCCTGCGCCGTCGGTCCCGACTACCAGCGGCCGGCGCTGGACGTGGGCGCGGCCTACAAGGAAGGCCAGGACGAGGTGCCGGGCTGGAAGCGGGCCGAGCCGCGCGACGACGCCGACCGCGGCCAATGGTGGCGCGTCTATGACGACGCCACGCTCAATGGCCTGGTGGACAACCTCAATGCCTCCAACCAGACCATTGCCCAGGCCGAGGCGAACTACCGCCAGGCGCTTGGCCTGGTGCGCGGCGCCCGCGCCGGCTTCTTCCCCACCGTGGGGGCGGGCGCCGGCCTGACCCGTTCGGGCAGTGGCGGCGGCAGCGGCGGTTCGTCGTCCGCCTCGTCGGGCGGCGGCGGCAACGTGTCCAACCAGTATTCGCTGACCGGCAGCGTCAGTTGGGAGCTGGATGTGTGGGGCCGGGTGCGCCGCAGCGTCGAATCGTCCGAGGCCAGCGCCGCGGCCAGCCTGGCCGACCTGGCCGCGACCCGCCTGAGCGCGCAGGCCGCGCTGGTGCAGGCCTATCTGCAACTGCGCGTGCTGGACGAACAGAAGCGCCTGCTGGACGCCACGGTGGCGGCCTATGAAAAGTCGCTGCAACTGACGCAGAACCGCTACAACGTTGGCGTGGCGGGGCAGTCGGACGTGGCGGTGGCGCGCACCCAGGTCGAAAGCACGCGCGCGCAGTCGATCGACCTCGACTGGCAGCGCGGCCAGTACGAACATGCCATCGCGGTGCTGATGGGCCAGGCGCCGTCGCACTTCAGCCTGCCGCCGGCGCCGTTCTCGCTGCAGTTGCCGCGGATTCCGGTGGGCCTGCCGTCCGAGCTGCTGGAGCGCCGTCCCGACGTGGCCGCCGCCGAGCGCCGCGCCGCCGCCGCCAATGCGCAGATCGGCGTGGCGCAGGCGGCCTGGTTCCCCAGCCTGACCCTGTCGGCCGACGGAGGCTTCCGCAACGGCCAGTTCGCCGAACTGCTGACCGCGCCGGCGCGCTTCTGGTCGCTGGGGCCGGCGCTGGCGTTGACGATTTTCGATGGCGGCGCGCGCCAGGCGCAGGTCGAGCAGGCGCGCGCGTCCTACGATGCCCAGGCGGCGGCCTACCGCCAGGCGGCGCTGACCGGGCTGCGCGAGGTCGAGGACTACCTGATCCAGTTGCGCGTGATGGAGAACGAACAGACCGTGCAGCGCCGCGCGCTGGAGTCGGCGCGCGAATCGCTGCGGCTGATCCAGAACCAGTACAAGGCCGGGCTGGTCGATTACCTGAGCGTGGCGGTGGTGGATGCCACCGCGCTCAGCAACGAACGCAGCGCGCTCAGCCTGTACGGCAATCGCCTGGTGGCCAGCGTCAACCTGATCGTCGCTTTGGGCGGCGGCTGGAACGGGCTGCCCGCGGCGCAAGGCGTGGAGCGCGCCGCCGCGCCGGCCGCTGGCGCCACGTCGGGGGCCGCGCCGACCCCTGCCGCCGTCAGGTAGGGATAACGCCTAACTCCTCCTCTCCCCGATTGACAAGCCGCAGGCCCGGGTTCCTAATGCGACAAAAGTGACCGAATGGTCACGTCAGGCCCAGGCCCGGTCGTGGCGCCGTCCACGGCCCGGCTGCCGCGCCGAATCGCGACGCGCCGACGCACCGGATTCCGTTTGATCGATCGAACACTTCTGACGAAGGGGAAAGAGGATGGACAGGTTTTTTCGTGCGGGAAAGGGCGTCGCCATGGCGCTCGCGGGCGGGATCGCGTTGACAGGTGCATTGGCCGCCCCGGCGGCGGCGGCCTGGCCGGAACGCCCCATCACCCTGATCGTGCCGTTTCCGCCGGGCGGCACCACCGACATTTTCGCTCGCACCATCGCCGAGCACATGCGCCCGGCGCTGGGCCAGTCCATCGTGGTCGAGAACAAGCCGGGCGCGGCCGGCAACCTGGGCGTGGCGGCGGCCGCGCGGGCCCAACCCGACGGCTACACCATCGTGCTGGGTTCGGTGGGCACGCAGAGCGTCAATCAGTTCCTGTACAAGAACATCGGCTTCAACCCCGCGACCGACCTGGCGCCGCTGGGCATGATCGCCTCCACGCCGAACGTGATGGCGGTGGCGGCCGCCTCGCCATGGCACACGTTGCAGGATGTCATGCGGGCGGTGAAGAAGGACCCGGGCAGGTATTCCTATGCCTCGCCCGGCATCGGATCTTCGGTGCACCTGACAGGCGCCTACTTCGAGTCGATGGCGGGTCTGCAGATGCTGCATGTGCCATTCAAGGGATCGTCGGCTGCGATCCCCGCGGTGATCGGCGGACAGGTGGACATACTGATGGACAACCTGCCGAGCTCGATGGCGGCGCTCAAGGCCGGCGACCGGCTGCGCGGCATCGCCGTCACGTCGGCCGAGCGCAGTCCGGCCGCGCCGGACCTGCCCACCATGGCCGAAGCGGGCCTGCCGGGTTTCGAAGTGACCGCCTGGTCGGGTCTCTATGCGCCGCGCGGCACGCCCGCGCCGGTGGTGGATAAGCTGATCGCGGCGATGAAGCAGGCGCTGCAATCGCCGGCTCTGCTGCAGTCGCTGGCGCAAGGCGGCGCCACGCCCGGCAACCTGTTCGGCGCCGACCTGGCCGCCTTCGAGGTCAAGGAGCGCGACAAGTGGGGCAAGCTGATCCAGGGCCGCGGCATCAAGGCCGAATGAGGCCGGCCCGCCGCTGAACCCGGCGCGGCGCGCCGTCAGGCGGCGAGCGCGAAGCTCGCGGCTTGCACGGCGGGCGGTTGTCCGCGCATCAGATCGACCAGCATGCGCGCGCTGCCGGCGGCCAGGGTGAAGCCCAGGCCGCCATGGCCGGCGTTGAGCCACAGGTTGCGCCACGGCGTGGCGCCGATCAACGGCTTGCCGTCGGGACGCGCCGGCCGCAGGCCGGCCCAGGGTTGCGGCGCGCCGGCGGCGTTCAGGCGCGGGAACAGGCGCGCCACGTCGCGTTCCAGGCTGCGCGTGCGGCGCGGGTCAATGGCGCCGCCTGCCGCGCCGATGTCGACCATGCCCGCCACCCGCAGGCGCTGGCCCAGCCGCGCATACACCACCTTGCGGCCGATGTCGCTGATGCTGGCGCGCGGCGCGATGCTGTCGGGCGTCAGGTCGTAGGTCAGGCTGTAGCCTTTGAGCGGATAGATGCGCAGGTCCATGCCGATGCGGCGCGCCAGCGCCTGCGCGCCGATGCCGCCAGCCAGCACGTACTGGTCGGCCTGCAGGTCGCCGGCGGGCGTGGCCAGCGCCACGATGCGGCCGCCTTCGGTGCGCAGCGCCGACACCGGCGTGTCGAAATGGAATTGCGCCGCGCCGGGCGAGGCCCGCAGGATGCGTTCC